>NDXB01018456.1:60869-95828 GCA_002631895.1 Agapornis roseicollis
TTTGGTTGTTTGTTTTTGTTTTTTTTTTTTTTGAGTGCACAGGAGAAAACATTAGTGCACAATGCTGAAATTGGTGGACTGGTGGCTGAGGCAGGTATCCAGAAAGCGGCAGTCGCTGGAGCAGCTATATGACTGTCATTCTTCCTGCTAGTGTGAGGTTTATGTGCCTTTGCGAGGAAGGTCACTTTTCACTTCCCCACCCCTTCCCCATCCCACCCTCTCTTTTGCTAAGCCGTGCATCAGCAGCATGAATTCCAAGAAGCAGTAGGTGTTTCTTGGCATTTCAACTGGGATTTTGGAAAGGGAAGCAGGGTATTTAATGGGAAAAAAAATGTGATGGAAGGAAAGGATGCGGAGGCTGCACACAGCCTGGGTTTGCAGGCGTCTGGAAGTTGTTGAAATAGGTAAAGGGTCGAAATTGGCATTTGGGAAATGGTGACTGTTTCTTTAGTTGCTTGTATCATGGACGAATATAAGGGAAAACTGGGCCACTAAGAATTTTTCCGGGCTTGCACTTTCCTGTCAGCAGAAGGTAAAACACGTCCTTGAAGATATACAATTTTACATAAACAGCTGATGTTTACATAAGCCTAGATAAGTTTGTGAAAAACACAGACAGCAGAAGATGCGGTGTTAGCTGAACTCGGCCATCCTGCGCTTTGTTCGTGCAATCATTTATCTTTTTAATATTGTTGCAGCATATGAACAAAGTGAGCGGCTGCACCTTCACCAAAGCAACTACCTGTGTTCCTCCTTTCCTCTGGAATGGACAATGGGAGTGTCTCTGGTTTTATCATGATCAAAAACTTCTTCCTGTTCTGCGTTTCCATGAGTTTAGCCAGCCACTTCGGGTGAGTTGCCAATTGCATTTGAATTTTTTGCTGTGGGCTTTTTTAAGGAGATGAAAAACCTTGGCTTCTGGTGCTGAACAAGACAAGCAGGCTTTGCATTTCATCTTAATGTGCTGGTGTCAGGGGGAAGGGAGCGATTTGTTTTCCTACTCAGATTTACTGTCTCGGATCGGTTCTTTATGCCCATAATGCTGCTGTGAGAAGGCTTGGGGAGAGAGGGGTGCATGGGGAGCTCAGACAACCAGGCCTATACTGCTGAATGCTCTGATCTGTGGTGTTGCACAGCCAGGGGGCTGCAGTGTGATGAGGAGAGCTTGGACCTTCCCTCTCACCTGCCAGGTTACAGGGTATAGGCTGTAGTGCAAGGCTGCAACAGCAGGACTCGGTGCAGGCTGCTGGCTGATGCAGGCTTTTTTAGTGAGTAAGCTAAGATCGTGACTGCTCAGAGGGATGGCTGAGTTTGAAACTTGCTGGAATGATTAGAAATTGTGTTTCCCTGACACATACAGCAAGGAATCCTGTTCCCTTATTTTGACTTTGGATGCTTTCTGGATGGTGATATTCTGAAAACTGTATTGAAGAAATACTCCTACTATAGCTCTTAGGAAAAAAAAAAAAAACAAACCCAAAACAAAAAAACCCCAAAACAACCAGACAATCAAAACAACCCTAANGGTGATATTCTGAAAACTGTATTGAAGAAATACTCCTACTATAGCTCTTAGGAAAAAAAAAAAAACAAACCCAAAACAAAAAAACCCCAAAACAACCAGACAATCAGAAGCACCCTATTTATGTGTTTTTCTTAAACCCAGAGATCTTAACTTTCCAAAATCAGGCTATGCAATGGAATCTAGAAAAGGCATTTCTAAAGTGCTCTGAAAACGTAGGTTGATTCTTCTTTGTGGAGGAGAACAATCATTTATGATTTCACCAGAATAAAATGAATCCTCCCAATGTGCTGATTCACAAGCACACCCATCTATTCCTTGCTATAAGAAGAAACAAAATGGAGATGCAAATCAGTTTCTGATTTGGAGCAAAGTGATATTTTTCTCTAGATTGAAACTAAGAGAAAGACCAGACTTTGAGTGATGACTGTGTATGTTAGAAGCAAAACTTAGCCCTGTCTCCAGTGAGTGTCCAATGTAGGCAGTCAGAAGCCTGTGACTACAGCGGCTTATGTGAATGGTTGTAAGACTGCACACTACAAAGAATGCAGAGAGCTGCACTCTGATGTATTCACCTTGGAAAACCTCAGTCCTGCTGTTACTGTGGTCTGAGGCAAAACTCTCCCTGGACTTTGTGATAGAAATGAACAGGGCATAGGTAGTGTGGGATCTGTTTAAAACTTGTCTTGACATGGTTGCAATTTGACAAAATATTGCCATATTGACATAATCTTGAGACCTATGGCCTTAAGTACTTCCTGATGGACCATCATCGTTTGTGCTGAAGGTAGCACACTGCAATAGCTGAGCAGGGCATGCTTAATGTGGGGTCCTTTTACTGTGTTACTTCTCTTACAAAAGGATAAGTGAAGCTGCACAGAGAAAAGAGAGTTTAACTCTCCCTTTTGACCCCAAAGCAAATACTAAATTAAGTCCCAGTTAGGAATTGGCATGACCTGTAACCTGGCAGATAACCAGAACAGGACAGTTAGTTAGGGGAAACTAGGACACTTGTTTTCTGCAAGTTACTTAAAAAGCTTCTGTGCACTAAAATGAGATCATCACGTAACTTCTCCCTCCACCACCCCTTTTCTGATCTAGTAATTTTCGGCTGGGCCTGCGGAAATAGGCAGCTCCGATTTGCTGCACCATTCACACACTGCCTTAGGACTAAATTTTGACCCTGCTCAAAAGACAGGGGATGCTCCAGCGCTTCTGTTTCAGAGGCAGAAGCAGTTTCAAAGTGTAATTTGCTAAGTGCTTTGGGGCTGAATCTTCAGGACAGAGCAGTACAATTAACATGTAGGCTGGTATATTAACTGCAAGGATCTAATGCTGCTAATACTTGCTGTTGCTACCAGGTTCTTCTTTATTAGTTTTATCCATGTTTGGACTGCACAATTGCATCGCAGTGCATTTTACAACATGCTGGATAAGAGTGAGTGGTCAAATGAGCACAAATTAAAAACCAAAATACTGTGGGATGTTACAGATGAAGGCAGAGATTTGTCTACGATGCTCCAGAGTAATTCCATATTTATATTAAATCATAAATACAGTTTTTGCTGATGTAGCCAAAGCCACCTTGGGGGATTTTGATGCACAATGCCTGGTAAAATAAACAGGAGTTATGTATCTCAGTCTCCTAGGCTACTTCAGAAATCTCAGCAAAAGTCTGTGATTAATGTTTAACATAAATGTGGAATGACTATTGAGAGCTATGCACATCAACAGGCGGTAGTGAAAGACTGTAGGCATAGTTGGTAGAAGTTATTTAAAGAAAAATCACTGAATTAAAATTCAAAGATACAGATGAAATAAGAAGAGGATGTTAAGTCACCCACCATTGCTGGTGTAGCAGTTTTATGAGTCTACTTCTTCAGAAAAAGTCCAGCACAAGTCAAGGCTTTTTCAAGCTTGAATTCAGCCTTGAGTTCTATGATGTTCTAACAAGTTGAGGTATTTTGCTGAAGCATTTCAAGACAGTTCACAATTGTCTTGAAAGTAAACAATGATAGAGCTAGAGAATAAGTGAAAGTCAAATATAACCATGAAGAGTGTTTTCAGATGAGACAAGAGTCTGATTCCTCATGGGCCCTCATGGATCCCTCCAAGGGTAGGCACCACTGGTGACTGTCTGCACTGAGATCAGCTTAGGACTAGGTAGCATGCAGCCAGCCCTACACTGGCGAACCTTACTGCGTCCTGACTCTTTTTGCAAGCCCCAGGCTGCCCAAAGGCACCTCTCTGGGGACATATTGGTGATTTGCAGTCCCTGTGCATTTGCGTTTCGGATGCACAACTTCAGAAATCTGTCTGAGAGCCAAAACCAAGGGGAATGGATGTAGTTGGTGTACCCACAGTTTAGCAGTCATCTCTAATAATGTTTATAATAGTAGAAACATGGAAAACAGAAGATCCCAATTAAAAGTAGCCAATGCAATACTTCCCTATACACTGTAAGAATTCAGTCTGTGGCGTGTCTGTAGTTTCACATACTTTTCCACTAGCTCACAGCCCTCCTCACCATAATCCTTATATATTTAGGCTGAACATACCTTTCCTTCGGATTGTTGTTTCAAGTTTGTCTCTGCAACCCTAAGCAGTTGGTTCTGCTGGGTTATTCCTTTCCCTGTCATTCCTAGCAGATGCTATGGAGGTCTTCCTCATATTTTTAACATAGTTTTGTGAGAATTATCACCTCATTGTGCAGTCACGCTTGTCTGTTTATTTGTTTATCCTGTTTTCTTTCCTTCTTCATGCCTCCAGATAGTTTTTTGACCCATCAGATGATTTTAATAACTGGAAGACTAAGTGGGTACTTAGAACTGCTTGGAGGAGGCAGACAGGCATCAGTCAGTCAATCCCTCTGCTGAGCAGAAAGCAACAGGTTCAGCATCTCTGTTTCACTTGGCCTCCCACCTGGCCAAAATGCAGGTGTGTACCTGCAGGCCATCCAGCACATGCTTGGTGCAGGACCAGCCCTGCCACACACCGCCTCCCAGAGAAGCTGCAGGTCAGTTATCTGGCGAGCTGAAAGTACTGGAAGGTGTTTAATGACCCTCGGAGAAATTCAGAATATTGAAAGGCATGTTAAGGTGCAAAGAGGATGATAAGAGGTAGCTCTGTGAAGAACAGGTTTTCATTATACTGCTCACAAATTGCTTGTGGGTAGTAAAATACACTCTTGCTAAATAAAAGAATTACATTATTCTTGAAGGATCTGCAAAGACAATTACATTCTCATCATTTCACTCAGTCCTCTCCTCTATCCTAATCCAATGTGAAAGAATTGAATCTTCACTGCACAAATTCACAAAATACCAGCCTTTTTAGATCTCAAGAATCTGTAAGAAAGGGATGGCAAGAAGCTAACTTAGAAAAGTAAATCTATTTCCTTTGATGTCTGGCCAGCTGGCAGTATCCAAAAGTGTGCAAGTGCATTCTCCGCTGCCTTTTCCACAAACTGTTAATTTGTCTGAAGTTCTGGTATAATTCCAATCCTATTAAAGCAAGTTATTGGAAACTCTGCTTTTAAGACAGTGGGAGAGAAAAATATGACTTCCAATACTGAAATACTCCTTACAGTGTCTCTTACTTTTTTTAAAAAATAAGGTTTTTGTAAAAACGTAACATCTACCATACATGTTCTTTTTATTACAGCTAAGCTATGAGCTGTACCTGTCATGATGTTGACTTGATGGCAAAAAAGGACAGTGATGTTTAAAATGGTAAACAATTAACTCGTCAGAAAAGATAGCTGAACATCTTTAGAGAGTTATTACATCTTACACTGATGGGCCCCTTCTGTGGCTTCTGATTTTTTCAGTCACCCTGAAATTGCAATATTAAGTAAGTGTGATGAGAAGTACTCCTGGTTGGTTTAGTTTATGTTCACTAATGAGCTTTAAATGTAATTATCTTAGAATTTTCTTAGCATTTTCCTAAGGTGCTTTTCTAGGTTTATTTTTATTCATAACTGAAAATGTCTGCAATGAAAACATTTTTGGTTGCAGAGAGGCAATAATGTGCTTACCTACTAATATGTTGATAAAACCTAATCTTTAGCTGTGTGGCAATAACTAATTCAGGATATCAAACATTTTCTTTTTATTCTTAGAGCTATAGTATCTAATATATGTGTGTAAGCTTGCAGGGACAGTTTAAAGGTCTTACGTCATAAAAGACAACCTCAGCACTTACTCCAAAACAAGCATTTCGCCAGCAATCTCAAAAATAGAAATTAAATGTCAACTTTTCTGTGAAAGAGAAAGTAACATTTGCATTAATAGCAAACAGGAACCCATTTACCAATGTAACTTCACGTAATACTGACATTTCATCGAAATTCAGCATCAGATGCCATCTTTTTCAGTTGAAGCAATCTGCCAAATATAAATTCGATTACAGTTTTGCAGATGAAGTGCAGATTCTTTTTATGAGTCTTCACCCTAGTTGTTTCTTTGCCTTTTTCCTGTATTAGTTAGCTTTTCTTGTGGAGATATAAAAGTATTTTAGTATTTGAGATGTGCATACTATTCTTGTGAAAAATATATATAGCTGAAATAGATAGAAAGAAGCAGCATCAATTACTACTGTTAGATTCACAGGAGCAGTTGTGAGAACTAAGTATATTTTGTCCCTTCCCCACAAAAGTAGTTCAATGGAAATCTTCCCTCTGAGTTCAATTGGCTTTGAATTCAGCCATAAGCACTAAAAATAACAAGCTTTTTCAACAGCAGAGAAACTAGTGAAGCTTTGTATCCTGTGCCCCCAGCACTGTACCCTTGCAATAATCCTGGGTCTGCATTTGGCATACCTTGTTCCCATCTCCCATTGCAACACCTACATTTTACCTCTATGGTCCTTTTCTCCCAGGACCTTTCCTAATCACCCTGCAAGTCTCCTCCATATCTCTTAATTAGCAGAGAGGAGGTGGGCTGGTTTTGCTGAGGCTGTTTCTGAGCTACATGCGTGCTGACTGGCCCAGCCAGAGGGAATAGGTGACTGCTGACCTCACATTTTTACTTAATGAGGCACTAATTTAGATTGCTCTCCCCTTGTCTAGTCACTGCTTCTCAGCAAACTTGTAGGAATGAAATGAAGTTTGATCTCTCTGCTTCTTTGTCAGATACGTTGGAAAATGAGAACGGGTTCCTACGTTGATAGGGTGAAGCAGGCAGACAGCATGATGCTTATCTCTTTCTTATGAAAGAATAAAAAAAAGAAGCTAAAATAAATGAGGAAAGTTTAAAATAGCATTGTAGGATTTTACCAAAGAGTTAATTACAGTCACTGCACATGAAGCACCTGTGTAACTTCTCTCTTCCATTTGTATTCATTAGGCTGGTACTTGTAAATATTCACCTTCATGTAGTGAATCCCTTTGATTAACAGAAAAATATACAGTCTTTTGTCTTGAATGGTCTGGTGTGCAAGGATGTCTAATGTTTCTGTAATCAGCTTGCATCTGCTGGAATAATATCTTTCATTATAGTCAAACATGTCTGTGATGTTGGCTGCCCCACTCACTGAAGGTTCTGCTCACAGCATAGAAAACAGAATAAATTTGGTCTTTTGACTTGATGGCCTGAAAAAATGGGTGAGATTTGTGGCTATGCCTCCATCTGCAGCAAAGGGGAGCTCCTTGGTGGCCTGGGCTCTCCAGTCTTGAGCTTTTTGAGGGTCACAGCAGTCCTGATGGCACTTGAGCTGCGAGGAGCCTCCTCGGCCAGGCATTTGTTTGCACGTGCTTTGGCATTCCTTATAATTGGGCCCATGCTGCCGTTGCCCAGCCTTTATTCTCCTTTCTGAGAGGCTTTCTGATCCTTTCCTTTTCCAGCAGAAACACACAAGCTGTAAAAGGAACAGGTGCAGGATTGGGAAGTGTCCATGTCTGCAACGTGCCCACCAGGAGCTCATCCTGAGACAGGTCACTAAAATTTACAGACCCATCTCATGGGCGTCAGCGAGGTCCAGCTACTGTAAACCTTGAGAAGGTTAAATCAGGTTGAGGTCACTTGCCTTTCTCTGTATAAAGCCTGTTCTGCTAGGTAAGCCTAATACATGTGTTACAAGCATTGTGCAAGGCAAGCTGTTCAGAGGGATGCTTTGAGGTTCTTTATTTACTGATATATTTCTCTGGGGACTGTTAGTAAATAAACATGGATTTTTAAGGGTTTTTTTCTCTCTGGGTGACTAGTGCATGTCGAGTGCAGGTTGTTGGAGTGTGATTCCTCTCTGCTGGCAGGGTGCATGAGGCAGGGTAAGGTTCCTAGTGGGATGATGTGCTCTGCCCCAGCTGGAGCATTTGTTGCCTGTTTCAGGAGAGACTGAAACTTGAATAAGCACCGAGTGTGAGCAGACTTGCTATCCTGAGAGATGGTTGTTGCTTGCTGCAGGTGAAGCATTCTTATGGAGAAACTTAAGTTCTTTTGGTGGGCAAAGGCATCACTAGGGAGAGGATTCTCCTAAGCATCTTTAAATGAAAATCAAATGGATTTAAAAATGTAAATTATAGTTGCACTCTTGAGCTGTGAGCAGCTTCCCAGGTCTAAGCTGAGGATAAAATGTTGAAATGAAAAAAGTTCAGAATAAACCAAATTTGGTCTTAAAGATGTGCAATGAGGCTCACTATACATTGCTGTCATTTGCATACTACAAGGGAGGACTAATTTCTGCAAAAGAGAGAGGAAGAATGAAGAACTGTGTTTTCTGTACTTCAGGTACATGTTTTTTAGATACCCCAGTGATCTGGGCTGGGATTTTTGAATGCAGTGGGAGTTGTTATCCTCAAATAAATTAAATAAACTGGAAATTAAAAGCTGTTTGGCATGTAAGGATTAAAGACTACCTTCAGGCACACTTGAAGCAGTGTCCCCAGGCAAGCCAGTGCTGCTTGTGCAGATCCCCTGCTTGCTGATACAGTTCCCAAAGACTGGAGAGCTAACCCAGTGGAAAAACCAGTCACAGCTTTTGCTGGTGCTGTGAGCTGATCTTGCTCCTTTTAGGGAATGGAGACATGCCAGTACTTGGGAAGTGGTGTGACTGAGGTGGGACAGGGCAGCACAAGGGATTGGGGTTTCCCTGTGCCTTACAGCAAGATGGCCAGTGGGCTTAGGCGTACTCCAATCCTGCGCCCCAGGCCTTTACCTCGATGGCCTGAGCCTTTCCTTAGGTCTTCCTCCTCCAGGAAGAGCTATTTATGATTACTTATAGCAGTGATAAAAATCACTGCAGCTCCATATGCCGCTCAGCTGGAGCAGCAAGAGAGGGCAGAGGCTCCATCACAAAGTTCCCTTGAGACTGAAGTCCCTTGAGGCTGGCACAGGTTTTGACTTGGTTTTTCTCTTCTTCATTTGCGTAAAATAGCTTCTCACAAACACCAACAGCACCGGGAAAAGAGGACGCCAATGATAACATCACTATATTCACCAGGATCTTGGACGGTCTGCTGGACGGCTACGACAACCGACTGCGCCCGGGACTCGGAGGTAGGATAATGCATTCACTGTGGCCAGGTCTGCACCATGCAGGACCATTGTCTACATGATGCCCTCCCACATGGGTACCTGCTCTGAGCATGGGCTTTGACAAGGGAGTTGTATTTTGTTAGCTAAATGAAGCCTGGAAAATAGATTTGTCTCCTGGCAACTTGGATGCAATACAGAGGTCACTGAAAGTTGTCCTCTTTCAGTCATTGAGGTCATCTGATGTTGCATTAGGAGAGCATGTGTGATGCATTTTTCTGTGTTTGAATACAGTTTGGGTTTCTTTTCTTTCTGGTACTCCCTCAGGTGAGTGAGATGGTGCTAGCAGGTTGCTGCAAGGTTCCTGCACTGGTCAGCATGTATAATATAATGCCAGTGGCAAAAATCAGTTAAAAACAGATCCCCAAATCATCCATTTTTAGACAGCTACAGGAAATCTATATTAATATGTCATTTTGGTAACCTCTAAAGCAGCTATTTTAAAACCATACATGTGAATAGTTGCTTGTCATACTAACCTTGTTGAGCCCTCCTTCAGCTCTCTATCCCCCAGATTTCTCTCATCTCCTATGCATGTGTAAACCATCTGTTATGTTTTTTCTTGGCCCTTTTTTAATTTGGCTACCCCCACCCCTTCCTCTTGTGAGACCAACACATTGCTTTCATCCCTTTCTCTCCTTTTCCTCTCACTTTACATAGAGATGCTTGAAAATAGGGCTCGATGCTCCTATCTTATGTAACGAACTTCTGAAATTTCTGCCCTTAAATTAAATTAGTCCTGGATTTGAAAAGATGCCAGAAAGACTTAAGAGTTTTGTGGATTGAATTAATTTCACCTAACTTTTGACATCTATAATATAGATGGATGAAGTTAGGCAGATCACCCAAGCCAGTGAAGGGAAGTAGGTCTTTCGAAGATACTCTTCACCTCATCCTATATTAGGCATTGAATATATGCCGGTAATATGTGCTGACAGCCCAGAAGCCAATTGCATCCTGGGCTGCATCAAAAGAAGTATGGTCAGCAGGAAGAAGGAGGTGATTCTCCCCGTCTTGATCTTGTGAAGAAATACTGTGTTCAACTCTGGGACCTCCAACTCAAGAGGAGCATAGACCTGTTGGAGTGAGTCCAGAGGAGGGTCACAAAGATGATCAGAGGGTAGAGAACCTCTCCTGTGAAGGCAGACTGATGGAGTTGGGCTTGTTCAGCCTGGAAAAGGCTCCAGGGAGACCTTATAGCAGCCTTCTGGTACCTAAAGGGGGCCTATAAGAAAGATGGAAAGGGATTCTTCATCAGAAGGCATGGTGATAGGACAAGGGGTAATGGTTTTAAACTGAAAGAGGGTAGATTTAAATGAGACGTAAGGAAGAAGTTCTTTACTGTGAGGGTAGTGAGGCACTGAACAGGTTGCCCAGAGAAGCTGTGGCTGTCCCATCCCTGGCAGTGTTCAAAACCAGGTTGGATGGGGCTTGGAACAATCTGGTCTAGTGGAAGGTGTCCCTGGCCATGGCAGGGAGGTTGAAACAAGATGATCTTTAAGGTTCCTGCCAGACCAAACCACCCTGTGATTCTGTGATCAAAACCTGCCATCCAGAGGAATTGCACCCTTTATGGGCCTGCTTCTTTCTACTGATTATAAGGAGAGAGCCTGGGCTTCCAAAGGTCAATCACTGCATTTAATCAGGGATTAAATTCCTCCTCAAAAATCTTTAATTTCAAGCTTTTGTGAACTTTTGAGTGATTTAGAGTTAATAGAGAAGTGCATCTCAAGCACATATTTGCATCTTAAAGCAACTCCTAATGCAGAGCCTATATTTATTACAGAGAGAATAACTCAGGTGAAAACAGACATCTATGTTACCAGTTTTGGTCCTGTGTCAGACACCGAAATGGTAAGTTTGACAGTGTGGTTGCCAGATCCCCTGTATCTGGTTTGCTAAAGTTGTTTTTGGAACCATTGCTCCTATTCAGATCCTGCAATACTTCTAGTGTTTCTTTGTGCTAGGAATACACCATTGATGTTTTCTTCCGACAAAGCTGGAAAGATGAAAGGCTGCGATTCAAAGGACCTATGCAACGCCTCCCTCTCAACAACCTGCTCGCCAGCAAGATTTGGACCCCAGACACTTTTTTCCACAATGGCAAGAAGTCTATTGCTCACAACATGACAACCCCAAACAAACTTCTGCGCCTGGAGGATGATGGCACTCTGCTGTACACTATGAGGTAATAACCACGATCGATCTCTTCTGATGCTGATTCCCAGCTGGCTTTGCAAATGCTTGTGGAGAGTGTCACTTCCCCCGCTCCTAGGAAAGCTGGGCAACCAATCTTTCACACATATTTATGTGAATATCAAGAAAAATGGAAAACATAATCACTGCCTACAAGTACCAATTAATTTGTAGCTTCTGAATACTGCTAGTGCTTAAATATTTCTTTTGATTAAATAGAAGGCATATTCTCAACAGATTTGATGATTCAGTCCAGAGTTTTTTATGAAGATCTGTTCTCTCTTGCTGTTTGTATTTGCAGCTGCAGTGCTGATTACAGGAGAACTGTCTCCAAGACCAGGAACTATCTTATTTGGGGGCAGTACATCTTGAACCCTTGGAGTTTTTATTACTATTTTTTTTTCGATTTCACTAATACTGATAAAAGGCAAATCATCACAGGGATAAATGAAATAAGCTATAGGAGCACTGTGAAGCTTCTTTCCTGAAAATAAAGCTGGCACATTATATTGGCAGAGAAGCAAATTGATGTCTCAGATCTTCAGAGTCATGCTCCTCATCTGTCTAGAGGATACTGTCAAGCTTCATCATTGTATAACCTCGATATAAGGTATAATATCAGTGTTGTTAGAGGATTACCTGAAATTCTTCTCAGGCCAAATCCCACATCGGTGTATAGCAATTTGCTCATTCAAGGTAATTAGCCTGTAGTAATTAAGGCTGCCGTCTACCTTCAGCAGGGTTTCTCCAAGAGTGTAGTCATACGGACAGCATGTGAAAAAGAGATGAAAAGAAAAACCTACCGAGCAACAAAGTGTAATTCTGAGCTTTTCACATACAAGGCCAGAGTTGTGCCTGAAACCCAGCAGAGGACTGAAACTCCATCCCAGAGGAACCTGAAGTTAGGTGCTGAGATGCCTAGCATTTCAGCAGGCAGCTCCCAACAAGGAGAGAAGGGAGCTGAGTTCCCACTGATGTTGGTGCTCTGTGGAGCAGAGCCAAAAGCCACTCAGTGCAGCACACTGGGGAGGTGATCCCTGAGCTCACTCTTGGGGAGCAGTGTTTGGGCTCAAGGGTATTATGCTTTCATACGCAGGCACCTAGAACTTCCCAGATTTGGTTTCAGGAGTTTTCATCCTTATTTATTTATTTAGGCCTTATCCTTAAATCCTGTTTCCTGAAAGGAAAACGATTAAAGAGAAGTAAGGTATCCCTAGGTAAGTCCTTACAGCCTTAGACTGTCACAGCTGTAAGTGCACCAGCACTAAAAAGCCTTGGAAGTGATAGAGCTCATGTCTAAAAGAAGGGAAAAAAAACCCAACCCTTAGTTTTCTCATCTACTATGTGTATTGCTGTTCTTAGCTAGCCCCATGTTAGTGATCTCTGCAATAATAAACTGAATCACTATGAGAGAAACTTATATTCACAAATATATTTGTAATGCTGACCTTAGAACCGGTCTCAATGCTGTTGCAACTATACCAGTACTACTTCAGAGACTGTTGCAGAGGCAGTTCCCTTTTATCTGTGTAAATTACTTGTGTAAGTAAAGTCCAGATCAGGCTCACAGTCAGCCTGGAGCAAAACATTATGTTGTATGATGGATTTGCAGCTGGCATGTTATTTCTGTGCAAGCACTGGGTTTTGCAGCATTAAAGAAATGGAGCTAAGCGCTGATTCATGAGGCAGTGAGCTGAGCCACCCCAGGCAGCACAGCAAAACCTAGTGAGGAAGACCTGGATGTGTTATGCTGTGGAAGGGCCTCTCTTGTGACTATGGCAGAGTATTGTCGCTTTAGGTGCCACAGGCTATAGGTATATTGAGGAAAAGACATAGCGCTCCTAAGCATATGGAGCTGGAGAATAATTTGGTTTTGACACAGACTTTCTCATCATCCCACTCAGTTCCTTTTCCCCTGGTTTTCACAGGGGAAATGCTCTTTGGAATTGATGTTTTTGTAGGCTACAGAAAGGCACAGAATGCTTTGCAACCTAAAAAAACATGCAACATAGCTTCTTTTTTTTTTTTTTGGTAGAGTATTGTGTGTGGACGTGCATGTGTGCAAAGATAAATTCCCACTAGCCATGGTGTATGTGGTAAGAAATGTAGCGCAAAGCTTTTTAAATAGCTTGCCTTCTATTATTGCAAGTAATAACTTTAAAAATAAAACAGTGTCTGTGTTATTCTGTTTAAACACAAGGCAGGGGGCTGCTTTTGTGAAGTGCATGGAGCTGTGCCACTTTAGGGATAGCAGTTTTTTGTGCTGGGCGTTTCAGCAGCATGAGTGACACTCTGCTGCGAGGTGGCTTGAGGATTCCATCCTGACCTATACAGGAGTAGCTGTGACATGCAGCCAGCCCCTTCAGCTGACTTTGCATGTTACCAATGAAAGTAATGGCTCAACAGTGCTGCCTAGGATGGCTCTTTGTGAGAATGTAGGCAGCGCTGGATTTTTGAGGGGAGAGCTGCTTGTCTCAGCATTTGTGCGCTGGTTGAAGGTACTAGGTCTTAGCTGGGTCTTCAGCCCCATCTCCTGTAGCTCCCAACAGGCTTACTGAGTTCTCAAGATCTGGGGATGGGGAGACAGCCCTCTGTTAGCTCTGCATTCCCCTCGTTTCCAAGGAGGAATTGCAAGCTTCCCAGACTGTACGTAGGAGTAATCTGTGCCGGGAGGATTGGACCCTCTGTCATTGACGGAGATGCCTGAATTGCTTTTGCAACCTTGCATCTGGCTGTCGCAATGAAGAGGAGGAAAGCAGCCAAGCCAATGCTGACCTTCCATCTTATTTGACTTCCAAATACACCAAGTATGATCAGTTGAGCAAACTTCCAGCTTTAGCACTTGTTAGTACATACGTTTGCATGATACATGTATTTACTTTGAGAGAAAAATTTATTCTTTGCGTATTACATCGGGTGAGGCATTGTCTAGGTCAAAAGTTGATGGGATACATGTTGCTAGGGAAATCTGACGAATGGGCTTCTATGTACATGTACTGTTAAACCCCTTCTTCATGGATATAGGAACACAACATGCTCTTTAGACAGATTTCATAGGCAGCAGCACTCTGCAGGGAACAACTTAGTAATTCTGGTTGCCTTTGATTTGGTAGGCCCTATTTATTTTATTTTACAAATGATACACTGCTGAATCTAATGTTGCAAATTCTGTTTCTGCCCCTAGAGGGGAGTATTGTCTGCATCGCCACTTTTAAATTCATTTATTTTTTGTTTTCACTAAGAGTGCTGTGGTAAAAAAAGCACTAGCAAATATGCTTCATATTTCAAGAACCTGAATAGAAAACAGCTTTGTGAATGAAGGCAAAATTTTTTACTCTTTCCCTTTAAAAGCTTAAAATATATTTAGTTTGTCTTATCTGAGAAATAAATGTTGTTAAAAGCATAAAATTGGCTTATTCCTTGAAACTATTCCAAAAAAAACGGGAACAGTGATTTAAACAACCTTTCCAGGCTAAGAAGAAAGCCAACATGTCTCAGCTGCATTTTTTCAGTCAGTGGGAACTGGGTGTAAAGACAGAAGCTTTGATAAACTTTGCTGTAGAATGCCAGAAAAAAACCTGCAGAGAAGCCAGAAAAGTCTGAAGTAGAGCGTGCTCCCTACAGCTAAACCATTGGACCATTAACTTTTCACTAGCAGCTTATAGGCGGTTCTGATGATTTTCTATCAGCTTGTATTGAAAAACCTGTCATCACAAGGGCTAGGCTCCTTAGAGCCCCATTTTCACCCCAAACCCCTTTTGCTACCAGTAGGAATGTCATCTGATATAATCTGGGATTTTAAATGTACATGGTTACGTATCTGAAGGGAATGTTATTATGGCAACTGAAGGTTGCCAGAGATCCTGAGAGTGTTTACAGTTAAATCTGTCCCATTGATCGGCACATACATAATTTACCAGCTGGAGACTGCAGACATTTGTCAGTATGGTGTTAAGGAAGTCCAACACAGCCCTGAAATGCAGTTATTTTACCATTCCTGGGAGGTATTTAAAATTCAGCAGTGTGTAGGATGGCTCCACTTGGTGGCAGCAAAACCACGCTGCTTGCAGCTCTGGAGCTCATGCACAGGCTTCAATCTATGCTGAAGATACTGTTTCTTACATTAGCACTGGGCATTAAAATTTTATGTGCAAGTGTACACATGTCCTGGATGCATGTTAGCACAAAGTCTGCGCTTCTATGATAACCATTTTATGTTGTACAGCTATTAATTATAAAACCAGTTGACTAGAGGATAATGGTGCTGCTTCCAAAACTTCAGCCAGCAAATCTACACTTTAAAGTGAACCCTCAGTTTTCAATCAGCCAGCCGTCTAGATGGGAACATTTCTGTTCAATTTGAATATGTTGCTTTTATTTCAGAGGGAGGATTTAATTTATGCATCCATTTATATTTACATAAAGGAATCTGTCAATGCTTTTGGGCATTGTGTAAATATCATAAAACTAATTAGGAGCTATCAAACCACACAAATACACATTTCTTTTCCCCTGTTAGACTTGCTGCCTTTTCTTTTATATTCAAGCTTCAAATTGCCTGAAGCTGGAAGAAAAATAATTTCTTCACATTGGGCTGAATCTTGCAGAGTTATGAAAAACTGCCGTGGTGGCCAGGACTCTCAGCTGCTTTTCATCAATTCAGATTTTGACAGAGAGAAAATAGGGGTATATGAAATGAAGAGCACTTCCCTGAGGATAGCAGCAGAATTCTTGTGTTGACACCAAGCTTATTGGTTCCCATCTCTCTGCTTTGACTGCACATTGCCCCATTTCTCAAAAGTTGTCCTTCCAGGAACCAAGATTTGTTGTTTTGAAAAATCCATGGCTGGAGTTACCCACAGGAAGAGAAAGGCATCAGAGGAGGCTGTGGTGTAATACATTCAAAACAGGCAATTATGACCAGCCCAAATATAGTGCCTATGTAGAATGTGTGACAATAGCCTATTCTGTTGGTAATAAAAGTGGGCAGAGTGCCACAGAGATCTCCATTGCAGAGACAGGAACTCACACAGCAAGGACAGAATTGATTAAAAGACAAAATCCAAACCAGAACCAGCCTGTCCTTCGATGATGGAGGTGCTTGCCTATACTTTGAGGGGTTACAAAAGGTCTAACTTTAGTTCAAAGTCTGTGCTGAGCACAGAGTCAGACCCAGCTTTCCCTTGGGGTTAGCTGGTACAATTTCTGCCAGATTCCATTGTGCTCGCCCTGATTTATAAGAACAAACCAGGAGGGCCAGCCTGATGTTCTGAGTGTATATGGAGGGGATGGGGTGACTGAAACAGAAACCAGAGGGAAGCAGTGCCCTGAAGGGTACCGCAAAGCAACTCCAGGAGAGCATATCTGCTTTGGTAACTTTGCCTTTGCCCAAATCTGCAGACAGGTCCCAGCTTCTGCAGCTGGGAACTTTGGAAGTATCTGATAAGATACTGGAGAGTTGTTACAGTTACCCTATCTGTTTTCATTACCAGGGGAAGATAACACTACAGTGAGCTCCCTAGTCATTTCACTTAGACTGAAATTAAAATTTTCATCTGTCTAATCGCAAATACAGTCCCTTGAAGTGTATTTATGTTTGTGCTCAAACGTCGGACTGCCAATGAGTAATCTGAAGTATACTGTGGTGGAATGCACTGGGCAGGATGGGTGATATTAACCTCAGCTAGTATTACACATCTGTAGTGTTGATGGCTGCAGCTGAGCCTTTTGGCTCAGAATTGCTTCCTGTGCAGGGAAAGACTTTTTTAAGGAGTTAGGTATCTGTATTATTTCTGATGTCTTCTTTAGTATGAGAGATGATACACTCTTTCCATTTATACTTTAGGGGGTTCCTGGTTTGTTTTTTTTTTTTCACAGTGGCAGAAATAGGAGCATAGGGTAACTGCTGTTACTATTGATGTCTTGTGTTTAGTCATGAGTCCCATCCTACTTGCTTATTTCCATTGGTGTTCCCCACCCCCATACTCATGTAGCCTGGAGATGGGTAGTGTGTCGGCTGCCTGCAGCTATGGGATGCTCTGGCCAGAAGGTGGTCCTGTAGCTGTGTTGTGGAGGACTTGCACAGCTTCTTCTTCATGCAACATAAAGCCCAAGGTTGTGCACATCTGAGTGTATTTAAATTCGGTTCAGGCTTCCACTTTTGTCTAGGTGGATGTAGGAGGAAATATAGTGCACATTAGGAGGAGCTCAATAAACCCCAATAAATTGTAATCCTGCCTTTGCTTGTTTAGGTGAAGGGAAAAACCCATAGCATGTTGGTGAGGAAAGGGGTGTTTAATGAGGGATACCAGAGGCTGGCTAGCTGTTGGTGGGTTCTGGGTACCTGTGGCTGGGTCAAGAGTGGATGATCACAAGATGCATTTGCAGGCTTAGGTGAGATAGGGTTTTCCAATGGGAGTAGAAAGGTTTTGGAGAGCAGGATACTTGTTACTGATGATAGTCACTTAGGAATAACTAGAAGGTACTGCAGATTGGGATATAGGTATCTGAAGTGGTCAGAAAGTAAAAAATGTGTATTGGAGGAATAAGGGGCTTTAGTGAGGAACTAGAAGTGTCTGTTTCTAGTCTGTTGTCTACTCTGTTCTGTAGAAGTCTTAAGATTTTGCCTCAGTTAATTTCTAAGAGATCTTACTGTGTTAATTTATCTTACGTTGATGTTCAGCCTGACGTTACATTTTCTGCTGTTAAATTAAAATTTCCTGAAATCACATACACCAATTGATATCTTACAATCATGTTTCTATCACTCAGAAAATTCCAAACTCTTATTTCTATGTAGTTGCTCTAAATTATGAAGTAAGTCTTCTCACCAGGCTCTAGTTAAATCCTGAGGTTGTGTTCATTATATACACTATATTCAGTATAAAAGCCAAGGAAGAATCTATGCAAGCAAGGCTGGCCTTCCTTTTTAATACTCCTGTCATGAACTTGGGCCAGGAAATTTCATGACCAGAAGGGATGATAAAACCCCAGATTATCTTAATGGCTCTGTCAGACTTCATAAGGTTGTCTCATTGCTCCACAGTCATCTCTTCAATGCACTCATGTGTCCTGTTCATGTAAAAAAATCAACTATGTTTTGAATCAGAGATTCAGCTAAAAGATAAGGAAAATTAGCAAAACCTCCTTAATCAAAGTAATAAACACTATGTTGTTGCCGTTAATGTGCATCTTAAAATCATCAGCTACGCAAATTGATTCCAGCATCAATTAAACCACTATCTCTAGGTTTACTCAGTCCGGTGGTAGAATATGTATCTCACCCATCCTACCTGATTTTGCTTTTCTATCTCTTCTGAAGCTGTCACTGAGCTGATCTCTGTAGGCACAGCTCCATCACCCCCAATTGCATGAAAGGGTACAGGGGTACCTGCCTTGAGAAAAAAAGGACCCTACTGATTTTTATAGGAACAGGAGCTCCCACCCAGCTGTATTACTGCATCTTCATCCTGGGAAAATCTGGGTGGACAAGGAGGAGCAAGTATATTGTTGAATATATGTTAGCATGGGGACAATCAAATGTCACTAGGAGATTCACCTCTTCTGTCAGGTTGCACTACAGCAAACAGGTGCTTATGCTGTAGCAGATGTTAGCACTGGTGGTGGTATAAATAGCAAACAGATGGTAAATTGATGCCTGTTTATTGATGCCTGGTGTGAAAAAGCTTAGGGATCAGAGGACTATTTCCCTAAAGCCACAAGCGTCCACAGCCTGCCCCTTTACCTGTCACTTTGCAGCTATATTGATCAAGAGCATGTAGCAAGGCAAAAAAACCCAGGTAATAATGTTCTGCTTGGATGGCTAAAACACCCTCTCTATTACCAATAGGGTTACATACAAATAGGCTTATGTCCATTTTTTCTTGTGAAAGAGGTTATTGTCCAATCGCTTGAAGCATGCCCCTTTCACACAGAGGTGTGGAGCATTGAAGTTACACAAAAAGCAGGGTGAGTGGTGACCTAGGACATGGACATAGAAACATGAGGTGAATAAGTCAGTCTCACCTTTGTGCCTGGCAAAATCTTGGAGCAGATTCTCCTGCAAGGCATGCTAAGGCACATGAAAAACAACACAGTGCTTGGTGGTAGCCAGCATGGCTTCACTAGGGGGAAATCCTGCCTGACCGATTTGGTGGCCTTCTATGATGGGGCTACGGAACTGATGGACAGAGGTAGAGCAGTTGACGTCATCCACCTGGACTTGTGCAAAGCGTTCGACACTGTCCCACACGACATCCTTGTCTCTAAATTGGAGAGACATCAATTTGATAGGTGGACTACTCGGTGGATAAAGAATTGGCTGGATGGCTGCATGCAAAGAGTTGTGGTCAATGGCTCAGTGTCCGGGTGGAAGCCAGTGACGAGTGGTGTCCCTCAGGGATTGGTGTTGGGACCAGTCTTGTTCAACATCTTTGTCGCTGACATGGACAGCGGGATTGAGTGCGCCCTCAGCAAGTTTGCTGATGACACCAAGCTGTGTGGTTTGGTGGATACGCTGGAGGGAAGGAATGCCATCCAGAGGGACCTTAACACACTTGTGAGGTGGGCTGATGCCAACATCATGAAGTTTAACCATGCCAAGTGCAAGGTACTACACCTGGGTCAGAGCAATCCCAGGCACAGCTACAGGTTGGGCAGAGAAGAGATTCAGAGCAGCCCTGCAGAGAAGGACTTGGAGGTGGTGGTCAATGAGAAAATGAACATGAGCTGGCTTCAATGTGCGCTTGCAGCCCAGAAAGCCAATTGTATCCTGGGCTGCATCAAAAGGAGCGTGACCAGCAGGTCGAAGGAGGTGATCCTGCCCCTCTACTCTGCTCTCGTGAGACCTCACCTGGAGTATTGTGCGCAGTTCTGGTGTCCTCAACATAAAAAGGACATGGAGCTGTTGGAACAAGTCGAGTGGAAGGCCACGAGGATGATCAGGGGACTGGAGCATCTACCAGACGAAGACAGGCTGAGAGAGTTGGGGCTGTTCAGCCTGGAGAAGAGAAGGCTGCGTGGAGGCCTCCTAGCAGCCTTCCAGTATCTGAAGGGGGCTGTGGAGGGGCTCTTCATTAGGGACTGTAGTGACAGGACAAGGGGTAACAGGTTCAAACTTAAACAGGAGAGGTTTAGATTGGATATAAGGAAGAAATTCTTTCATGTTAAGGTGGTGAGGCACTGGAATGGGTTGGCCGGGGAGGTTGTGAGTGCTCCATCCCTGGCGGTGTTCAAGACCAGGTTGGACGAAGCCTTGGGTGACATGACTTAGTGTGAGGTGTTCCTGTTTATGGCAGTGGATTGGAACTAGATGATCTTAAGGTCCTTTCCAACCCAAACTATTCTATGATTCTATGAAAGGTGAGTGGCTGAAAGGAAACTGGTGAGATGTTTTGGAGCTCTAGCTCTGTCTGAACTGTGGAAAATAACCAAGGATTTCACCACTGTATTTAATATTGTGAGATCATAATCTCTCCTACCTACACCATCATGTCTGTGTGTCCCAGTGTAGATGTGAGAGAGCCCAAGTGAGCTGGTACTGCTCACCCAATGCCTCCTTATTTTTTAAATACAGCTCATTTTTCTTTGTAGAAAATGCCACACGCAGTTCTGTGCCTGTTCATGCAAATATAAAGGCTGTGCAAACTGGGAAGAAGAAACTGTGCCATGTCCATCACATGGCCTCAGCCTCCATCAGCTAGGGTGCCTGGGAGAGCTTTCTGTGCTCCCTTCATCCTCATATGCTTGGGTTTTCGCTTGCTGAAAGCAAGGGTCAGATGACCCCTTGTGTGGTCGGGTAGCAACAGACATTGCTGTCACTGGCTGGTCCTGCCAGTAGCTGGACTTGCCTCTCTTGGGAGCCAGAGGGAAGCTCATAGTCCAGTCTTACACAGCACTTCAAGAACAATTTTATTTATTGCGGTTAGCACATAGTAGAGCATGCTGCCAAAGGGTCATGCTGAGAAGAGTATAGTCAAAATGTGTAGCATGTACAGACTTGGGGAAATGTGTGGCAGGACATAAAGAAGAGTGGGCTGGTTGAGGTGTTTTCATTTCACCTGCATCTACAACTGCATCGATTTCTTAGCATTGCTAGTATTAGATTTTGGGGGTTTAATTCATGAATGCAATAAAAATAGAAACTACAGCAGAGGAGAGATTTGAAGGCCTTCCTTGTGGGTGTCAGGGAATGTTCATCATGGGTAAAGGACCAGCAAGGAGAGAAAGCTTACAGATCTTTCTAAGTAAAACTACCAAGTAGATGGGTATGATACTGTACTATAGCGTGCATAGCTGCGTAGCCATATTGATCTAAGATTTCTTTAGGAAAATAAGGTTTGTAGGCAGAGGAGCTAGAGAAGGAGTTGAATGCAGAAAAGCCTGGGTTTTTTACTGCACCAGTTAGTCTGATAAAATGCAGAGCTGCTTCCAGCAAGTTTTACCTTGCATATGGACTTCATTATGATACATTGTATGGCAGGGATGAATGAGCATAAACTCATTGCTCCACCAATGGGTTTTATGCATGTTAAAGAAGTATTGTAGAATGAAATGCATTGCCTCTAATACAAACTTTTACCACGAGCTGGAATTGTGATTTGTTCTAGAACTCCTTATCAAAAACCAGATAAATAAATAAATAGATAATAGATAACATATAATAAATAACAGATAAGTCCTTATCAACGAACCCATAATTTAAGTGTCCTATTGGTCATTTCATTGATTTTCTCTGTTCTTCCTGTATCTAGAGGCTGAACATCCCCCAGTTCCCATCTAAGAGTGTGCTCTGGGTATGCCGAAATGCTCCACATGCAGGGAGGTCATTCCCATATTGGCACAGCTTTTGAGATCAGTCCTGTCCACCTCAGATAACCTACTTTTCAGCATAGCTAATCTAGGCAATTAAAGCCTTGTTTTTTCACTTCAGCATAATCTATGCTAAGAATTTGGTTTGCTTAAAATGAGAGTTTTGCTATCAGGTACACTATACATCTGAATTATACATTCACAGCTCACAGAAACATCAGTAATAGGAGCTCTTCAAAGCACCTTTTGGTATCCTATAAAGATGATACATCTCCTCATAAGAAAGTCCAAAAAAGGTACTCTCTTGGCAGAGTGGTTATGAAGGAAAAATGAGCTAAAATTTCTGCAGACCAACTTAGTCCAGGTCTTAGTTTTAATTTCTGTTCTGTGTTCACTTTATATGCTGGATTCCAAGGAAATGAGTGTATAACCAGCATTACAGCTAAGAAGCAGTAGTGAACTGCCTCCACAGCCCACACAGAGGTGCAGAACAAGGCCCTAAGCCTGTATTTTGGCCTCTTACTCAACACAGCGACAGAGATTTGTAAGCAAAGCAATGTTTGAGTTGCCAGGATTAATCACTTCTCTCCCCCTGAGGCAGGCTGCAGACTGTCAGCCAGCCAGGAGGAAGTTTCAGGGTGACTCCTACAGCCATCAATACCATGACCCAATGTATATCCACATCCTAACACTTCCGTGCTGTGTTAGGTAACCCACTATCACCACCATCCACAGGGTTTGTTTGGACTGTACGGGAGGTGCTTTAGTACCAAGAAAGTTGTTTACATATATATATATATGCGTGTGTGTGTGTGTGTATATGCACTCATATAAGCACGTTACATCTACTTAAGGAGCACAGGGAGACGTCAGTTCCCTGGGCTATACACTTACTATACTGTAAGTATGGGGCCTGAAACAGCGGGGCCTTGCTTTAAAAAACAACAAAGGGCCTTGCTTTAAAACCCTTTGAAAAGAATAACAGTTTGTTTATAGAAGTGTTCCCAAGACATCACAGTAGGAGAACAGGTGAATAGTTGTGTCCTGAGTCAAGCCTAAATGAGTAATTTCACAAACCTAACAGTGTATTCACAGTTTGAGAAAACCCACAAAAACCCACACCAGCAACTCATCGTTATTGTCTTATCCACATCAGTGTCTGAGAGTGTACAATGGAGATGCTTCAGGAGCTCAAATTGTTCTGTCCAGGTCCTGTTGGAGCAGGTACCAAAGCAAGCTCCTCCTAGACTTGGCTTCTGACCCTGAAGTCTCCCTTTGCAGGGAGCCAGCAAGTCCCTTGGTGTGAGGCATAGCTTGGACAAGGCTGGATCCACATAACTCTCTTTAGGCATGTTAAGATAGGTTCAACATGAGTTTCAAGTGAAGATTTTGCCTTTTTTTAAGGGAAATGGTGATGGCTGGTCTCATGCTGGGAAGGACACTTTGGCTTTTGTGTGCCCGTCCTGACTCATCCCCACAGCAGCTGCTAGTTGCCAGCACAAGTATGGCCAAAGCACAGTACTAAAATACTCCCTTTAATCAGAGGCAAAGGCAGTGCACAGAAATAAACAACTAAGAAGTTGGAGCTGTTTTGGGAATTAGGGCACATAGGCAGAAGAACTTCGTATCTCTCTGGCCCCAGTACCTCAGAACCAACAAAATATTCCTTGTGTCCCCTTCATGAGTAACTCTTATTATTCAACACTTATCTTGCATTAACTTCTCCCAAAAGCCACTAGTGACTCTGCCTGTCTGATCCCCTCTCCTTCTAAAGCTCTCTGTTTTAATTTGTTTGCGTACTAAAGCTCGTAGCTGATAAGAAAAAGCAAATTCCTGTGACTGTCAGTTTGCTCCCCGGGCAGGTGACTGCCCTCACCTCCTGCCTGGCAGCTGCAGATAATGCTCTGGAAAGTGTTTTCTGCACTTCCAGGGTAGCAGAGAGATGACAGCTTTGCTCAGCCTCCCAGCTCTTTTCCCACAAGTAGGAGCACAAGTGCCTTGTGTAGATTGAAATCATGGGAATAGAAGGGAGGCCCTTACAGCTCCCTGAAACAGGCTGTTATGGGACTGGGTGCCTTGTGCCTCTGGGGCTTCTGCTGGGGACTCCCACCTCTCCTTGAAGCATGCTTGCTGATGATGTCTCACTCCTAAACATCCGTATTTATTTCCTTGTCACATCCTTGACTTTAACACCTCATTCTCCTCCTTCTTGTTTAAAAAGCAACAGCCTCTTGAAAGCATTGTCATGCTTAATTCTCTAGTGGAAATGGTTGAGAGTGACTTTTTTGGACTGAAGAAGTCTTGCTGCTTGAACTGTTGTGCTTTCTTAGATGAGTATTCACTGATGTGTCTATATTTTGTTGAAACAGAACTTCAGTAATCTATTTTTCTTAAAGGCTATGTATAATGAAGCTTGATGAAGCTTTGAAGACATAACTTTTTTTCAGGTTGTTAAGGTATGCTATAGCATTTTGTTGGTTGATTAACATTTTGATATCAGCATAACTATTTGGAGCTTTATGAGAGTGAAATTTTGTTATTAATAATACAGCAGCAGCTGTAACAAGGGTTTGTTACATATTTTGCGTGAATGCCATCCCCATTGAAGTCAGGCAGAATTTTGCCATTAACTTCAATAAAATTGGAGTTTTGTCCTCCCATTGTAGAGGACCTTCAACAGCCACTTACAATCTTGTCAGAAACTCTGTTGAGTAAAACTAATCTCATAGTGCTTTTATTCAAACAGAATGATGGTGAAGGTGGGATGCTTTTAAATACTTCTGTTGGAAGGAACTGAAGTTTGAGCAGCAGTTGTGCTGTGACAGAAAAATCCTGGTTTGGAGACTGTCTCTAGCTCAGATAATGTGCTGCAGTGAGCACAGCAAGATCATTCTGGAGTGACCATATTAAAAGGATTAGTCAAAGGCTGTTTCACATATGCACGCCAAGGCCTCCTTTCTCTTCGTTCAGTAAATGCAAACTGGGAGTAATTTTGTTATAATCAGCTGTGTAAACTGCAGTATGCAAAGGGTACCTATATTTTAACACAGTGTTAAAAGCCAAAGTGTGCAAAGATCACCCTAGGCGGTATTTGAAGGAGCAGACTCGGATACCAATTTATCTGTGACTCCTGGAGCTATGATCTGAATATATAGTTCGTACCTAGGAGCAAATCTGTATGCAATGATCCATGCTTCCAGCCCCTAGAGTGTAAGAGATGGCTGCTGTGCTTGGGTTTTTTAATGTGTGCAATAGAAAATCCAGTCTCTTTGAACCACTAGTCAATTTAATGACTCTGTTTTTCAGGTCCTCACACAGTAATGAAAAACAGCTCCTGTTGTGCACAGAGGGCTCTGCAGAAATTCAGGGTGATAACACTTATTCCGTGTATCATAACCTACGGTCAAGTTTTCTGTTGGGTTTCCCTTTCCAAGATGTTTCACAAACTTTGGCTAGTGCACATCTTGTAAGGGGGAGCTAGGAGAGTGTTCACTGAGCATTTTAAAATTACCTAAGGGGCTCAACTACATACTTTTTATGAATAGCATGTAATGAATAGGAATAGCTAGTTCATTTATTCAAGGTGGCCAGACTAGGAGTGGCTCTAGGACAGAGGCATGGGGAAAGAAAAGAAGCATGCCTCCATTGGGAGAATATTGATACCAAGCAAAAGGAACTTATTCATCCAAAGAATTCGTGCTAATGAAAGGAAAGACTGTACCAAAGCACATCTGCAGCTGATTAACTCCATTCTCTCTACCCCTGGGCTAGACCCAGAAGACTGCACCAGGCACCAGGCTTTAAAAGGCTATTTGCCACCTTTTGCTGGATAAGGAATTCAGAGATGCCACAGCAGCAGCCTTAGAACCATCAGTCTTTGTGGCTTCTGAGACAGGTAGTGGCTGCTATGTGCCCTCCATCCTTAAGTGCTTCCCTTTCATTTAAGACAGGCAAAACTAATTTCTGGAGGGACTTAATTAAATTGCACTAGGTCACAGTCTCTGCGCACCTAATTTTCACTTCCACATTTACAGCTGAGGAATCTCTACAGCCTTCCTCATTACACACAGGCATTATTTCCAGAGATGCAGCCAGTAGGATAAAATTCATAGGACAACCAGTTGAAAGAGAAGGTCTTCTTCATAATTCTGGATTGGATCTTCTTTTACTTCCTGATTCCACAGCTGCTGTCTTGGTAAGATGGATATAGGGAACCCCTCCTTTGATGTTTGCAGGTGACAAGTGTATGTATTAAAATGTCAAGCTGCAGCTTTTTGCAACAACATACTTGAACTGTTGGTAGACAAAGAGACAGGCTATGGATTGCAGCAGAAAGCTACAGATGTCAGCTTTCTTAGGCACTTAGAGCAAGGTTTCTGAATTTATCAAGAAAATTGAATTTGCAGTACTTAGTACAGAAAATATAACGATGCGTTGGAGGGATGGTAGCCCTGCTTTCAAGTTTCTGTTAAAGTGATTTTTATGAAAAGGATGCCAGTTCTGGGCAGGATGCTACTAGAACCAGCTTGTTAAATGCATGACGTAGCACTCTCAGTGACTGTGGTTTTGCTGGATTTGGTGCCCAAGGGAAGTCTCCACTGCAGACAACTCCTTATTTTAGAGATTTTAAAATTTCTGTTGCTAAAATAAAGTTCAAGAACAGTTTTGCCTAAGGGCAGGTATCTCAGTCCTCAGTAATTTCTATATTGTAGACTTCCCATCGGTTATTATCAAATGGTACATTATTTCTGTTCTGGAGATTTTTTCTTTGGTTTTATATGATTTATTATCTTTACAATTTCTATTACTGTTTGCAGTTGCCTTTTTCCCTCCCTATTTCCCAGCTCATCCTCATGGTACGATCTCTAGCCAATGATACTATTGCATTTCTCTGTGCTTATTTTGCCATTTCCAACTATTGGTAAAGCTCCAGGATTTCTGTGCATCAGCAGAGAGTGGAGCTGTTTCCCCCAGTTTATTGTCCATGTATCTGGAGTGCCCCAGCAAGGCATCATTGTGTTGTATTGAATTGGACAGGCTGAACGCTGTGCCATCTGTACACAGACAGATTGTTAATGATCCCTTTGGATAGAAGTTCTTGTAGCAAGAATACTCACTTTGGTGTGCTAATATGAAGTAGTAAGTATATATAGCAGTGGAGTATAGCTACATGTGGCTGTTGTGATAGAAAAGGGTAGTTTTGCATTCTGGTAGTATGGTGGTGTGAATTTCTTCACAGATTTTTGCCTCCCAGGCTGCAGTTTGGTAAGGAATCAGGCTGCCCTCCAGCAGAGCCCTGTGTCACCCCAGCACTGGGCAGTCTGTAAGGCTTTGGGTGTCTCTGGTCTATTGCTTCTGAGGCAGAATAGCAGTATAAAATAAGAAAGCTATAAGGGTATTCATAATGTAAAATGAGATTTGTGTCCTCACTACCCTGAGCAAACCATCTGTATTATGCAAATATCATACAGGCATAATCAAAACAGATCCTTATTGTGTTATGTGCTACGTGTACCTAGAAAAGTAAGCTTTGGCTCTCTTGGTATCAAGATAACTGATACTTCACTGCTCAGAAATTTACCTCAGACTTTTCTTTATGTTCAGCTTCATCTGTCAATCATACAGAACATCCATGGGATATGTCTGTTTTTCTGAGAGTTTTCCCCTTCTGACTTCTAGATCCACTATAGCTCAAGAATTTCCACATAGTGGCAGGGTAGTTCAAGATGGAATTGCTTCCCCAGGCAATGTGTTTGGGAAAATGACCCTGTTGTTTTTTTTTCTGACAGGGTACCCAGATAATTCACAGTATGTTGAACTGGAATGGGCTGTCCCAATACCATGTGATTTCCATAGAAACTAACTGTAGTGCTGTAGAAAGTAAGATATATGTCATTGACTTTATATATAACTTTATATACAGTTATAAATGTTTATATACTTTCATTTATAAATATTTGCTTTTATGCATCTAAATAGTTATGTCTATATATAATGGCAGTGCTTCTTTATGTCTGTAACAGTGGTATACTCAGGAGTAAAATTCCAAGTCCAGTTGCAGTATCTACAGAAAGAGGATAAGATACATGACAGAAGCTCAAGCACAGGCATTCCTTCATGTACTCCTAAGAAGGGATGATCTTATTGGAGCAACTTACATGAATAAAATCATTTCACGTGTCTCAGCATTACTAGATGAGGCCTACAGTGGTCCAGCTGGACTATCTCACCTTCAGTTTTTCAGAGGGTTTA
Organism: Agapornis roseicollis; assembly: GCA_002631895.1. Classification (NCBI taxonomy): domain Eukaryota; kingdom Metazoa; phylum Chordata; class Aves; order Psittaciformes; family Psittacidae; genus Agapornis; species Agapornis roseicollis. The sequence goes on from NDXB01018456.1 coordinate 89,178, forward strand.
TGATTTCAGCAGGACTAAGGAGCCTTCAGGAAAAGTTTGCTTGTCCCAGCATGCATGTATTGCCATGAAAGGCTTAAAGGAAAGGCACCAAAAAACAATTATGTGTTTTCTTCTTACTTCCCCACAGATTGACCATCTCTGCTGAATGTCCCATGCAGCTTGAAGATTTCCCCATGGATGCACATGCTTGCCCATTAAAATTTGGAAGCTGTAAGTTCTCTTCTGAAATAAGAACCAGAAAAATCCATTGTTTTCTGGCTTTCATGTTCAGCCATGTCTTAAATGAATTGTTCACCCTTCTCCCTTTTTATCATCGCTCATTAGCAGCCCGAGACTGACACCTCTGTTGCTACCCTGCTGCTTGTTTTCCATAACTGTGCTTTATCTGGTGCTACTGCTTTTCAGCTCATGCTTGCATGCTCCATGATAAATGGTGAGCTGGTGGGTGATACTTCTTATATATACACATCAGGTATAACAGCCACAGTTAGATGGACTAGTAGATGTGACAGCCAAGTTGATAACTTGGCTTTATATTTGTAGAAAAATGGAGCTTTCATTGGACAGATCAGGTTGATATGCTCTTATTATTTATCTGAACCAGACTTCAGTGCAATATCTATGTCACATATATTAATAGAGATCTATAATATCAAAAGAGAAAATATCTTTCCATTTGGCTTTAATAAACCCAGTCCTGTATCTTGTTACATGATACCGTATGCACATGTATTTATATATATGCACACGTTATTCTTAACTGTGTGCCAAATGATGATTTTTCCTCAATTCCAAGCCTCTAATCCACCACACTGCTGCCTTGCGAGAAGCTTACTTCAAAAATAACCTGAGGGGATAAGATGGCTATATTTAAATACAAAGCTCTTAATTAAAGTACAAATGAGGCTACTACAGTAGACATTTTTTATTTTGGTAATCAAATCAGAGGTTCCAGCTGCAATCAGCGTCTCTACAGACTTTTGAAAACTAGCAAGCAAGGCATTTTGCTAGTTCCTGAAGCCACCTGTCTTAAGCATTTTTCAATGTTTTTTTCAGTTATATCAATTTAGAGTCACTAATCCTTGCAAGATTAAGCTTTGCCTTTATCGTCTGTATCTGCCCTGGTTTAATACTGGCTATGCATTGTCTAGTATGATCTAGAGATCATACTAAGATGTAAAAACATTTACAATAGCAATTGTCAAATTACCAAACTTCAGATGATCTGATTTCCCTTTCTGCATCCAATCTTCATCTAAATAGCCACCAGTATTTTACAAGGTAAATGGCACGTTCTGTCCATTTACTTCTACAACATTAATCTGTAGAAGAAAAATAAATTGTCTTTTCTGTTTTTACATATTCTTTACTGCATTGATAGATAAAGTTGAAGTCACATCTGTTGGTCCGTAGTGCAGACTTTTGAACTGGGATGTTGGGTAATTTTATGAAATCTTGAAAAATGTGCAATATGAACTAAAGATACGTATTTAAACAAAGAGCTTGATGCAGCAGAGATCTGAAGCTCAACTGTAAGGTTAAAAGGATCCTTCAGTGCATTAGTAAATCACGTGCAGTAACGTACAAGTTCTAACTTGCCATATAGTAAGACTAAAAAAGAAACCCAAACCCAAACATGCAATTGCAGGAGATAATATTACTAGATAAGCTACAAACTCTTAGAAGGAGTACATTTTTTGGTAGCATTGAAAAGGACCCAACAATCTGTCTGAATGCAATTATAACATTCTGCTTATACCAAATGTGTAATGTATTAATCATCTTATTAGCACACAGGTAATTTTAACCCAGGGAAAAAACAGCACTGAAAAGACACATTTTAGGCATGTGAGGGCTGAATATGGTTTTAGTTCATACTCCTTGCCATGCTTGGTATACAATCCTAGAGTGTAATTTATAAGCTACCACAAGTTACCTCTAAGTTCTTTCACAGTAGATAGACATGGAGCCATTTGGCCTGTGCTAGTCCATGCTGATAGCCTCAGCAGTAAGTAAATATATAGGAACAAGTTACAGGCAATCTTTCAGCCCTGGGAATATCTGTATTACTGATCTGGCAGCTCATTAGTAATTTATTGGGATTTAATATGCAGAAGTTTGCACAAGTAGCAGCCAGTAAGTCAGGGTTTATTGAATTAGCCCAGATGTATTTTAGGAGAATACACTATTTATTCCCTATTTACAGCAGTCTCCAGGCTTGTGGCAAGACAAAGCTTTTGGGATATATTATACACAAGCACATGCTTTTTCTGCTTTGGCTTTCCTCCCTGTCTTTCCTGAAAGGGTTTCTTTTTAATGGTCTTATTTTCAGAAAAGATTTTTAAAAGCCTCAAAGAGTAGCATCAAAATAAATGTTAAGCACATCAATAGAGCTGTAAGGGTGGAGATGTGTGCTGACTGGTCAGAGGGTGGAAAGAGCAGAGCAGTGAAACAAAGCAGCCAGTACACAGGTGGATCAGCAGCAGAAGGGATACCAAGAAGCTATCGGTACCACAGCAGAGGCAGGAGCAGGCTATTATTTTACTGGCTGCATGATCATTCACCATACTTGCTATAATTCAGCAAGCAAAGGGGAAAAAGCCCTGATATTTCCTTCAGTATTAAAGAGAAGGAATGTTAATCTTGCTTACAGAAATAAAGGTAAATGTTGAATTCTTTTGTCTTGCTTGACTGGTTTCTTACTGTTCTAGAATTGGGGGAAATTTTATGGGCCCAGGCAGAATTATATGTAGCAGTAGAATATTTTATAGAAATAATTAAAAACAAGGTCAAATATAGGAAAAGGGACATAAAGTTACGTGACAACTACAAAAGCAATACTTCTTAATGTTCTACTTCACATCATGAAAAGCTGTATTGATGACAGGACAAAAGTTCAAGGATGACTTCTAGTGAACTGAACATAGCAGGTTTTAGTTGTCCTTCTCTTACGTATAATGCCCCAGTGCTCAGAGATTGGAAAGATATAGGGGTGTGCTCCAGGATGTGCATGTACATAGCTGCTCTTCCTCCGGGTTTGCATCCCTGCTAATGATAAAGCCACCTGTAGAAATTACCCTGCAGAGATTTCATTTAGAGGTACAGGGGAACTGGGAATGGTGCATGGGCACAGGCTCTCAGGTCTCTGCAAACAGGCTCCTCTCCCTTGGAATTAGGTGGGGTGCTTGGTGGGGATGGCCATGAAAATCTGTTTATTACCTCATGGTGGCACAAGAAGGATGATGGTTTCTCCCATGGCCAAATTGAAAGTAAACTTTCCATTGCAATTCTAATGCTGACCTATACTCTAAATAAATTTGCTGATAAAACAGGATCTGATGAAAATTCCTGATGCCAGCCACGGTTTCATTAGCATCATCTTAGCATAAGAAATTCCTTCTTACACCCAAGCTATTTCCGGCATGGGGAGGAGGAATTAGGTGAGATAGCAAGGATATTAAAGCTAGGAAGCTTTAATGTTTCACCTCTTCCACTGATAGGCCTTAAGAGTACACTACAGATACCATTTAGTACAGTTTCCAAACACCCATGTGTCAACGGGTAGGTAAGCTTCATTATCTCTAGGGCAGCTGAGGCAGCGAAGTTAATTGACTTTTGTAAGGTCACACTACAAATCAATGTCAGAAAAAGGATTAGACTCAACTTCTTTGGTTTGAAGAGACAGATGTCTAATCCACTAGACCATGAAGGCCTCTGCCCAGGCAACTGACTTAAATCCTAAATCTCATTTTACTCATGCGTTAATTATATCAGTTTTACCTAGCTCACAGGGTTGCCCTGAAGATGAATTAGTTAATTGTTATTAGTGAACATTAACCAGTGCTTTGACAATGTCAGATACTGTAAGGTGGAGTCTATTTATGGCTACTGTTTCTTGAAGGCACAGTATTGGAGTACATGTAGATATCAGCTCTTGTACTGTGCAATGGATAAATGCATGAAGCTGCTGCCCACTAGTCACTCAGTGGCAAAAAAAACCCTCCAAACTACTATTTTTAGACTAAGTAGAGAGTCTAATGAATATTCTGAAAATAATGAGATCCCCCAGCTCATGAGCAGAGCGAAACAGGCCTAGTGTTTATTCCTGATGAATTTAAGGCAGCCACGAAGATGGTGAAGGTTGATCACTATCGATGAAAAGGGAGCTTGCTGACTGTGAGAAAACAGCACTAGGTGCAATTTGTAGTGTCTGAAGAAAGTAGTTAGCATGGTTTATGTATATCTTCCTTTTTAACAGCTCCAACTGAGTGTTTGATAAGGGAAAGTGCTGCCTCTGCTACAGCAGGAGGCATGCTCAAATTATTTTCATCTAAGAAGACTGGTAAAGTCAGAGTAATGAGGAGACACTGACTTCACCAGTATCCCAGGATTTTATTGCAACACTTAACATTAAGGCACTTACTGTTCAAAAAATAACCTTGTGCTTCCAGCCACTGAGAAATTTCTCAAACAAAAAAAAGAAGGATTTCAAGAAAAACTCTCCTGATGGGGATGTTTCTCTATAACGCTGAGAAGGCACTGAGGTGAAGGCATCTACAGGGGGATTCTTGCTTTTTGTGCCTTCCCCCCCCTCAGCATCTGTGAAGTTGCAGGAGAACTGCAGGTATGGAGGTAGAACTTCAAAACAGAGTTCTAAACAGGCTCTAATTCTGGTTTAGTAAAATGTGATAAAGAATGTATTCAGCCTTTCTAAACCTGTGGGTAAAAGTCCTTTATAAGAATATAATTAAATGAATTAAATAAATGAATTAAATAAAGATGAATGTAAATTTAGAAGACTTTGGAAAGGGGAAGTGTCCCTTTCGTAGGTTTTCCTGGGTTGCTCCCAAGGAGAGCTGGAACTGCAGTCTCATGTGTAGAGGCAGAGCTTTTCTTCTATTCATCTCTATCAGAATAGCCCAAAGAGGCTTCTGAGTCCATTCCTGAGAGCAGAGACAGGCAGCATGGCTTGTTTACTCTGCTGGGAAGTCTTAGTGCCTTCTTTTTGAAAGGGAGAATATAGAGAGGATATGGAGAGCCAGGGAGGTTCTCTGAGCAGCCAAGTTCAAGACTAAGTTGTGATTTTGCAATTTAAGGCAAAAGCTAGCTAATATAGAAATCATAGATCTGGCTTTTATAGAAGTTTGAAGTCAAGGCAGCCATGCTGCTCACTCATGTCATGTCTTCGCTTACATTTTCCTAATGTTTGTCACTGCTTCCTTAGACAGCTCCATTGTAGTGAACATTGAATGACTAAAATAAGGTGAAGCTAGGTGAATACTAAAATTCAGCATTTCTAAGACATTTGATATATTTTTCTGCTCTTTCCTCCTGCCCTGTGTTACCACCAGATGAACAAATATGTCACAGTTACTAGTCTAGACATCCTTTATGGTCACTGAAAAGAAATACGTACTTCAGTAGTGAGGCACATTAGAACTACTTTTGATACGTGCCTAAGGGTAAGATTAATCATATTTTTAAAGTTCCCATTTTTCTGCAATACTAGCTCAGATGTCAATAAGTGTACTGTACCCTGGTCAGTGTAACTTAGAAGTCCATCTTACACACATTAATGACTTTCTAGGAAAGGCTGGAGAAACTGTGCTAGTATCCTTGTTAAGTGTTTGCAGTCACTGATGTTAATTAACTTTTCAAAGGCTTTGTCACATATACATGGTTACCCTTAATGAAAACCTGTTTGGTATTGGTAAGGAGTGCTTGTGGCATCTGTAGAGAGTCCCTTGCTGAAAGCCTGTATGCTGACTGCCGGGGAAGCAGCCCCCTCTTCCTGAGGTGGCCCATGTACATCAGCCTTTTTGGAGGGAAAAACCTTGGCTAGTGATGTTTTTGAGCTAAGAGAAACAAAAGTTCAGGCAGGAGAAGGAGTTGATGTGGAGATACTCAGCAGTAGGCTTTTATGTCACCTGTGGGAGGCCTAGACACGATTGTGATGGAGAGGTGTGGAGATCCAGGTTCTTTGCTGATGGTACAAATATCAGCATGTGTTTCCCACTCTGGAGATTGCAGCCTAAATTTAAAGGCTGCGCGACTGCCTGATTGCAGGAAAGTAGTGATTCAGTTTGAGTTGTCAGCAGTAGAAAACAACATGCAGAGACTCTGTGCTTGATGTGCTTAAGCTTTCAAATGACCCTTGGATGCAAACCTGCAGACGGTGCTGGCCCCACCATGCCCCAAAAGGCACAGTGAGGGCTTATGTTGCCAGCCATGGCTCAGGGATTTATGCCACTGGTAAATGGGATGCTATTCATAAAGGGCACAAATGGGTAAATGCTGTTTTACAGGCCAGGTTTTTAATGGCTGCTATTTTCTAAGGTGGCTGTTTCCATGGCTTGTAAGCATTTCATAAATATTTCTAAAATCATTCTTATGATGCTGGTGTGAGGTTGGTAGGTCTCTCCTGCCTGCTTTTTGCAGGTGGGGATAAAGGAGGCAAAGAGCAATTGCAGTCTCTTCTGAGCAAAGATAGAGTGGTTCATTACCTGCTTTTATTGCCTCTGTCGTTATGGGTCCCTAGCTTCAATTAGAACCTCCCAGCGCTACTGCAGCGCATTAATGACAAAATGACTGGCCTAGGGTTTTTTTTTTTTTTTTGGGGGGGGGGGGCTGAAAACTGCAAGAACCTCCTGA
>NDXB01018456.1:95864-123577 GCA_002631895.1 Agapornis roseicollis
GTTTTTTTTTTTTTTTTGGGGGGGGGGGACTGAAAACTGCAAGACACTGCTGAAACTTGGATTCCAGTTTCCTGTCTGGCAGCTCCTTCATGACACCTCAGTCTCTGGTGGGTCAGAGGGTCCTCCCTTTAAATTGCTGGAGCCTACCTAGGCTCCTCCCTGACCCCAAGCTGTGATTTAGCACTGCTGGAGTCCCAGCTCAGCAGGCTTCTTCAAAGGAAACAGTTGTTCTATGTCCTCCCCCATGAAGGGATGAGAGGGAAGGAGGAGTGGGAAGAAGGAAAGCCAGAAAAGCCTTCTGATTTTCCCCTGTTCCCAATCATATCGACTGAAAGTCTCCTCACGGCCAGCCTGTGATAGTAGCTAGCCATGTTGCTGAAAGTATCCCAGTGGTAAATCTGTTGGCAAAGCTGGAATTCCTACCTCCTAAATTTATTTTTCTGCAGAGTAAATATATTCAGCTGAGCTGATCACTCTCACTCTTGTTCAGTCAGGGGAAAGAGGTAGATATATTTAGGCTCAGGTTAATCTCCTCCTAAAGCAGGTGACTAAAATAGATCAACTGATGCTTGTAGATAAAAAGGTGTTTTACTTGTGCACAGGGAAGATGAGACTGTGAGCACTTTTGGGCATGGGTCTCCGTGACTGAAATGGGACAGTTCCCAAACAGGGGACATCATAGAATCATATCATAGAATCATAGAATGGTTTGGCTTGGAAGGGGCCTTAAAGCTTATCTAGTTCCAGTTCTCCTGCCATGGACAGGGCCATCTTCCACTAGACGCGCTGTGCAGCCTGGCCTTGAACACTGTCGGAGATGGGGTAGTCACAGTGTCTCTGGGCAACGTGTACCTGCATGCTGTGGCAGACACTACGTGAAATGGCAGTGCCTCTGATAAGCAGCAGATCAGCTCAGAGAGGCTCATTGTATCCATCATTGAGGTTGGGCAGTTTGAACTAACAGCCTTAGGAGATTTGCTCCCCTTCTCTTAAACACAGGGCTGCATTGCGTCCCATGGTAGGAGTCTATAATCCAGCTTCTGAGTTTTAAATCACTGCACCTCTGGCTTAGGGAGTAAGTTCCATTGATTGCAATCTCTGAGCAGTATTAAAGTGTTTGAATAATAATATTTCAGCCTGCTATCTCTACATACCTATTGATTATACATTCACACCGTGTTTTTAATGTAGGAGTACTTCTGAGATTTGTAAATGTCTTCATTAAGGGACTGGTTTCAGAAACAAAGGTATATATTTAATTCTACAAGTATTTCACTCTTGGCTGGTTTCAGATTGTACTGATTTATAAGCGAGGATGCTTTGAATGGTAAGCTCAGCAGATAGGCAAACTGTGATGGGTTAGTTCCTGGTGGCACTCAAGTGGGTGGGAAGAATGTCTGTTGGTTGCAATCAGGTCATGTTTTCATTCATGTTAGATGTGGCCAAAAATACCACGTTTGTGAAGGCATCTTTCACAGCAAGATCAAATGGAGTATTTTTTTAAATTCACTCTGCATTTCTCCAGAGAAACTCCAGTGATGCTCCTGGAGACCTGATCGCATTAGCTTTGCTGATATTAAGAGGCAGCTTACAAAATGAGTGGATCATTGCAATCAAGATTGCTTAGAGAGTAAGGTACTATGCAAAGTGGGTAATGGTGTCAGTCACACTTTGGAGGATACTTCTGTTTGCCTTGCAAAAAAGTAAATTAAATCTCTAGCATCTTCCTCATGACCATGCTGTTTTTTCTAATGAAGCAGTTAATATAGCTACTGAATATTGTGAGTGCAAATTCAAAGTTCATTAAATGTTAGTACAGCGCTCAAACTGGCTGAGTGATTTTGAATTGCCATATGCCTGGCCTACAAAGAGCAAGATAGGGTCAGGAAGGTGCAAGGATATTTTGAATTTTTAAAAGTCATCTCAGCACATCTTACTGCCCTGTTGCTTTAGCAGTAGATATTTAAACTATCTGTAACAGAAAAAAGGAAAGCATCAGCAACTGGGATACCATATTTTGACCCATTCCTTAAGAAAAGCAGATGTGTAGCCACCATTAAATGTGGTGTTAAATCAATTCTCATGTTAGTTCTAAACTGAGACAGCTACCACTAAATCTGAAAATAAAGCAAGAAGTTATGTTATAAACACTGACTGCAGTGATAGGAAGAAATGGGAGAAGGTGAAAGAAGGAAGATGTCATCTGCTCCCTAACATCAGCTTTCAGATGCAAGCAGGAACTTTGGAAGATGACCTGTTGCTGCCTGGTATCTCTAAGCACCTGGGTGTGTAACAGCTCTGCAGCTGACCCTGTTTAATCAGCCCTTTCAGTCAGCTTATGGCAGGCATTCCACAGTGATGGGTGGCACATTTTAGTTGTTGTCTATACCTGCATGTCTGTTGCTGTTTGAGGTGCTCCAGGCTGCTTCATGGGAAAACCTTTGCTGTTTTTTTTTTACTCCTATTCTGAGTGGAGCCTGAGGACCTGCTAGCCAAGGACACACACCTCAATTCATTGTGCCATGCCTGGTTTTTAATTCAGATGCCTACATTGTCAGATTTCACAGCGAGAAGTCAGTACCAGTTGCATCCCAGTGCCTGGGGAATAGTTGCAACACTCTTGATTTCTCCCCTGTGGCCACATGGGTGACAAGGATGGGGCAGGCAAGAGCTGATATTGTCACTGGTGACACTGCCTGTGTAGAGGCAAATTTGCAAACCCCTTTAAGGGGCAGCAGTCAAATGCCTGTGCTGTTTCCACGGTCATCCTTGAGAGACATGCTGGTTAACTCTACACAGCTTCTAGCTCAGGGCTCTTCTTAAATAGTGCAATAGCATCCTGTGAAAGGTACTGTGTCTGACCTAGTTATCAGGATAACTGTTCATTAGTATTCATGTTACATTAATCATTGGTATGACTGTTATTTAGTGTACCAGTTTGCAAATAGTCAATTTATTGTATTAAAGCAGTCAGCAGCCTTGCATATGCTAATCATGAATCATACCTCCAAAATTACAAAGTTGCTTTCAGGCAGAATTGTAAGGTTTTGAGGTTTTTTGCCTTTGCTTTATGTTTTTGAGCTCTAAGTCAGGTCACGTTTAGAGTTTTACCCCATGAGCTGGAGCTTCTAAAATTAAGCAGGACCTTCCATCTGTATCTTGCTTTGAAAAGCTGAAGAAAACGGCTTTTAGAAAACTATGGGTCTCAAAGTAAATTTCACAGGCATTTTCAGTTCTGTATGTCTCACCACCTCACGGGTACAGTCTGTACTTCCATTTAATTTCCAAGCCATGGAAATTTCTATCAAATTCCTATTCCCACCTTTTCCTGAGTTTACTTATAAATTATGTTATGAAACAAAGTCATTTTGTTGTTGTTGTTGTTTTCTTTTGGTTTGTTTTTGTCTGTAATGATCAGTATATTATATTAGTGTTGCTTAGTAATGAAGTCGCTTGAGACCTGTCTGGCACATTTTTCAGAACATCCTATTCTATTCCCTGCTGAATGTGATGAGAAGATCGAATAAAATTGTCTATCAGGAAAACATCTAAAATACTGCTTATGTTACCAAATTATATTTAAATTTAGGAAAGAGAAAAGTGATTGTTTTAGTAAGACTGAACTTCCTACTGCCCATTTCATAGCCAGTGGGGTCCTATTATCTTTTGTCATCAGGTTTCATACAAGAATCATTCCAAGTCTATGAATAATTGCCTCCTTGGATTGAATTTCCTCCATTGTTCAATCTGGATGATACTAGATGCCATTCCAAAAAAAGGTTTCATTCTGACCATTTAATTTCTACTTGCCCCTGGATCACTGTCCCATTCTGAGGTGCCCAGTGCAAGGAAAATCTGGAATTTGTGGAGTGAGTGCAATTCAAGGCCACACAGATCATTTAAGGAGCGCCTCTCCTATGAGGAGATACTGAGATAGCTGGGACTGTTTAGCCTGAAGAAGAGAAGGCTCAGGAGGACCTGATCTGCCTGTATAAATAACTGATGGGAGGGTATGAAAAAGAGGGAGCCAGGCTTTGCCCAGTGATGCCCACTGACAGAACAAGGAGCAGTGGGCACAAATTAAGAGACATTAAATTCCATCTGAACACAAGAAAGCATGTTTTAACTGTGAGGGTGACTGAGCACTGGAACAGGTTGGCTGGAGAGGTTGAGAAGTCTCAACCTGTGGAGATATTCAAAACCTGTTTGGACATGGTTTTGGAAAATCTGCTTTCAGTGTCCCTGCTTGGGGAGGTGAGGAGGTGAGCTTGAGGAGGACTGGATGATCTCCAGAGGTGCTTCCAGCCCCAACCATTCTGTGATTCTATGTGATATGAATTTGTAATCCTGTGTTGACATTTTATGCATTGTGTATACAGTTTGTACACATTACATTTCTTGTCTGTGGCACAGATTTAAAATCATGCATGCTGTTTACCCATATGCTAAAAGCTCATGCCATTTTAAATGATCAGTGTTAATTCTGATGATTTCAGGTCCCTAGAGTAGTTTCCATAGCCTGCAAATTCTCCCAGCAGAATTTGTCACACTATGGCAAAGTCTTCATTTTAGGCTCTTAACCATTGAATATGTGAATACATTTCTCTTAGTATTTAAATTCCTATTTTACTTAATAAATTACTGTTATAAAAATAGATACTTTCCCATAGACACAGTCCATGCATATTTATGCACCATATCTTGTTATTTTTATATTTAAATTACATTTTTACTAGATTTCCACTAGTTCTTCTTATAGAATGATCTCATTTGTACATTGATTCATCCTTATCAACTCAATTTAATGGGAAATTTAAATTACAGAGCTCAAATCTGGCCTGAGTTGCATAGGCACAATAGTTGACAGATGTTTTGTAATGGGTTAAAAAGTATTTGTGCATTAACTAGCCTGCAAGAAACCCATCCTGACTCATAGAATTCAAGCTAGGACTTGATATCTTAGTAGCAGTGCTGTTTTACTGCCTGCAGAAGTCTGGATCTCAATATTGAGTTGTCTAACAGCCTCTAAGTAAGTCATATACATTAGTGGATAGGTAAGATAGAATAATAGATACTTGTATATGTATTCCGATTGATTGATTTAGAGCTTCTAAAAAAGGCAACAAATAACACACACCTTTCACGATCAACAGGGTTTGATGGGGATTAGCAATACTCCCAGGGCTGGGCAGTCTGATGATGCCGCGGCATGTACTAAATATCATGATGATAAGGGCTAAGAATGTAACTGCACAATTGTAAAGAATGGAGTAAAAAAAAAGCCAAAAGTTATCTTTCTTCCATATTTCTCATTAGCTCAACCTCTGACTAGCATAATTCAGAAAGAAAAGTTCCAGCCATGGTTTGTGGTTAAACAGGTTGTTCAATTGTGAAACGTAACCCAAGCATGCAGGGCGGGTAACCATACACACAGATCCTTCACTTATTCACAGGTTGCCTTCACTTAATTATGCAGGCACAGCTTTTATGGCTTCCTGTGAGGTCTGTCAAAGGCTTTAGGGATTGTTTTGGAGAGGTATCCTTTTTTCCTGAATTATTTTATGCCCTATCATGCAGACATGAAAACTTACTGGCAGACATCAATGGTGATTTTTATTAATGAGTTATAGCTTAAAAAGATCAGTCCTAGAAATACATTTGGGTCTCATGGACTCTTTAAGTTTAGACTCAGCCATCCACATTTACATTTATTTGACTTAACAAGCCAAACCTTTGACTTTATTCCAATATGGAGGATAAAGAAAGGTGAGAAAGAAGAGTGCCTGTCTAGCCACAAGTGCTACCACTGCCCCATGGTGGTGTCAGTGGCAGGAGATGGCTCCCTACTTGTGGGCTACTTTCTGAACATACAAGAGGATGCTGCACTGCTCACACTTCTGTTCACAACTGAAACCAGGGAAAACAAGGAATCCCTCAGTGCTAGGGGGAACAGCAGGTGTCCTTCAGGTCTTAACCAGCCAGTGCCCTCCTTTGTCAGACTTTACATTAAGACAATGTATTTCGTCCCTTTGGCTGTGGTCGCTCCCTTGCCCTCTGTTCATTAGCTTAAGAAAGACCATGTCATGCTTTCCTTGCCAGTCATACAAGAGCAGGAAGAGGGTGGGAGAAGTTGAAGGGAGATCTTTACTGGTTTTATATTGTGGGGTGTGTGTTGGATGTTAGAATGTAGAAAAACAGATCTTCTCATCAGTAAATAGATATGAGAAGAAATTACTTATTTCATCACTCTGGTAGGTGATAAGCCTGAAGCCATTTATCAAATGTTCACTAGAAATAAATGTCTGTTGTCATTTTCTCACTTTTAATAACATTATACTTTTCTGTAATATTAGCTGTTCATCTCAACTGCTACCTTTTTTTACTTTTTTCCTTCTTTGAAAGAGTGACCTTAGAAGAAAAAGAATAATTTAACAAGGCTTCCCCCTTTCTCTGGCAAGCCTGCAAAATCATTGTAGAGAACACCAAGTTAATTATTTGGATTCATAAAACCAGAAGAAGACCTCTTGCTTGCACTAAAATGAACACCAAGCAGTTTCACTTGGCTTTTCAGTAACTTTGGATTTGGGTTTGCTTTTACAGCAACACCAGCAGCATTCGCCCAGCTTGTGAACCCAAAGCTGCCACAATACTTTACTATCACCCCTTAGGAGATTCCTTGTCCCCATTCTTTGTGCCATTTACAGAAGACAAGGACCATATTCCTTTAGGAGCAATAAAACTTTCTCATAACTCTAGAAAGCATGAGATGAAGTTCTTAAGCCCTTCAGCAAGCATAGCTTATAGGCAACCTACTAGAAGCTTTGCTTAAGTAGAACAGGGTTTTTACACAATTCAGTATGACAGTGGATAATGCCATCTCTCCATTAGCACCTGCTCTATCCCAAAAGCAAAATAACATTATTCTAGACTACTCCCACACTTTCAGCTTTCAATAATACTGTGCCTAATTATACTGCATGGGTTAGCAGCAGCAGAGCTGGAGCTTTTAGTAGTCAAGTTTGGGATAACTGGAATTTGGGCTTTCTGAGAAGATGTAGCAGAAGGTTTGCAGTAGAAAGACAACTGCCTGCTGCAAGTACACAGGCATGTCTACCTGGAGTATTATGTAGATGACCAGAAAATAAATGGCCAGTGGTTCAGCTGCAACCCCAAAGTGCATGGGGTAGCTTTTCTCTGTCAGAGCTGTAAGCTCCTCTCAAGGGTACATATGGACTGAGGGAGTGGCTGTGTCTTTTTACATTCACATTCATGTTGTGACATTTTCTCCATTCTTCTCTTTCTCCTGAGAAAGCTTAGACACTCAGAGCCTGGCCTATAGTGAAAAAAGGAGGCACCAAGCAAAGATCTTATATTATAGTTTTTTAAACACAGACCATGTTTTCTTACGTTTGCATGGAAGATAGATGAGGATCACATCATATATGTGATCTATCAGAATAGAATGTCTCAAGACTGGGGTAAATTAATCCTATTCCTAATGTAACAGGTGACTTCTGGGGGGATAAGTCACTGCAGGTTGCATTGGTTTAGGTTGGACTCCACAGGAACACATCTGTTACCCTCTTGGGTTTAAGGCCCTGGCTATAACCATCCTGCTTCTGCACAAGAACCTCTTCAAGTAGTGCTATTCTCCCTTTTCTATATGCTACTCCTGGCCAAGCAGGGGCACAGCTCTCCATCCCTGGGAGAGGACCTGCAGGCTGGAGTCCTCCTCCCAAGGGGGGTCTGGCCTCAAGTTCTGTTCTTGCCTGCCTGAGTGCTCTCTCTTCTCACCAGTAGGCCTGGGATAGGCAGCATCCCTTCCCTGATGTGGTTTTGAAAGAAAGCTTGGGCATACCTGTAAGATCTGGGTGGAGTTTTGGCACCTTCTGGCCTCTGTCTGAATCACAGATATTTTTTTTTACAAGAGGAGGTGCTGAGCTTCTCCAGAGTAGGAGCCTCTGTTCTGGTACTGGAACATGTGTTTAAATGCCCAGTAAAGGCTGCAGTTCAAAGCAGAGGCTAGCTATGCCCCTAGGCAGAACAGAGAACCAAAGCATCTGAATACTTTTAAGCCTTACAGGCCTGTGTTCCTGTGTGGTGACAATTTCAGTGGAATTTGGTTACAGTGCTCTCACTGGGAAGCATCTAATTGGGCTGAATTATTGTGTGTTGTTGGCAGAAAGCAGGACAAACCTAGTCATCCCAGTGCCTAGGATCCTTGCAGTAACAGGAAACTGCTGAGGCAGGATACATCTGGATCATCCCAGCAAAAAGCCCAATGTTTGGGGGGGGAGGGGGGGTTGGAGGGGTTGGGAGGGGGTGTGCATAGGAGGCAATATAGATGAAAATCAAATTCTCTGACAATCCCAAATCTGCCAACATTAAGTCTGAAGATCACTGGGGATATCAGCACATGAATAACATATACCAGCATTTAAGCTGGTATTTATAAATTTAAACATTTAAGAAAGAAGCACCTTTTAAATGGACCCATCTCCTCCTACTTGTTTTCTCCAGAGCTGGCTTTTTAATTATTTACAACATGTTGTAAACTTGTAAGCATCTCTGAGATGATAACGTATCTCAGCTCTACAGGGCAGGTGAAATTCCATCACTTCTTTTAATGCAAATATTTTGAAATGGGAAAGGCATTCCTTCTTAGCCTTTTAAAGCAGATCATGAGATGTAATTACAGTAATTTTATTGTACAGCCACAAGTACAAGCACATGGAAAGCTTGTATTTGGGCAGACCTGCATGGCTGCTTAGCTAACAAGGGATGGAGGATTTGTAGATCCTCATCTACCAAACCCTGAATCTATTCCAGTCCTGAATACAGGACCAAAAACTGTCAGATATATGACAAGAAAAGATAGTAGTCCATAATATTTTTCTCAGAAGGTTATCCACTGTTTAATTACACAGGGAGTTAGGAAACTGTGTCCTGTTTTTCATCTGAATCAGCCTGAAACCATCCTTCAGTGACTGAATTTTTCTTTTTGCTGTCGCTAGTACAAGAAATTCACCCTGATTTTTAGATTTCCATATGTGAGTATCTATACTCAGCATTTGAGTCACTCCCAGCTTTTTGTCAGTGAGCTAAGTAAGTTGAGCTCCTAATGCTTAAAATTATGACTTGTTTTCTGGTCTCTGGAGATACTTGTGACCCTCTTTTGAACTCTCTCCCCTTCTCTGTTCTGATTATTTCCATGTCTTTTCTCAGGTGTGAACAACAATCTACAAATAGACATAAACAGTCAGACCAAAGGTATATGTAGCCTATTGTCTTGCCTTTGGCAGCACTTCCCACAGATGCCACTGGAAGATTAAGTACACTGAAAATAAGGTGCTGTTTTCTTCACTGCTACCTGCTCCAGTATCCAAGTGATCTGCAGCTCACTGTGCTATGCACATAAATTCTTAACCTGAGTTGGGATTACTTCTTCCTGTTTTTTTGCTTGACATTCCTGGTTGTATGGATCCAGGTACCTTCTTGGCATATTTCTTGCCATTGCAGGGTCTCAGAAGTTCATGTTGACCTGTGAAGTTTTGTCAGTCCTCCATGGAGCTGCAGCTTTCCAAGACAGCTTACTAGCTTTAGCAAACAAAACTCTTAGTCTCATGGAGCCAGTACACAATCCTTCAAGGTAACCTCTTGTGCTTGACTCTCAAGTCCTTCTCTGAAAAGCCAGTGTGTTGCCTCCTGCAAAGACTGCATTGAACTAGGATGTGACTTTTTCCAGAAGGAAACATTCTGAAACCCAAATTACAAGTTAAAGAGTTCAGAAGGTGAAATACTTCAGACTGCTTCCAGCTCAGCTCTACCTGGTTTTCATCTCCTATTTGGAGAGTAAAGCTTACCGGCTTTTCAGAGATTGTAGTACAATGGATTCCAGCCTACTGAAACCTGCCTGCAGTAATGTTACCTGAAAGCCTTAAATGATCAAGGTGTTCTAGAAGTATGAGAACTACTTAAATTAAATAAAATATATTTAAACGTATAGTCAGCTCCTGGATTTTTTGAGACTAACTGCAGAGAAGGCTTAAAAAAAATACAGCATTGACTTTTTTTCTAAAAGAAAACTGATATTCCAATATAATAGCATAATTACTTCGGGTGTCAGGGCATTAAAAATAGCAGCAACTTTACAGAGAAAGGAAGGAGTTGGCAGTACTACCACCACCTTTATTTCCTACGACTTTCAAATGAATCTGAGAGAAATCTCATCGCATTCACATCTCCATATCTACAGGTGTTTCCACACCACCACCCATTTGCTCTTGCACATGCAACCCCTCCCCTACTGCTCTCCTTCATGCGTTCTCACCCCTGAATCCTGTCTCTGCTTCCTCCACCTTCCAGCTTCTTTTATATACAACCGTTGCTGTATACATTGCTATATACAACCGCAAGAACTACCCCCTCATGCACAAGCACATATACCAAAGTCACTGCACACACACCAGACTGCACACTTGCATATGGTGACACTTAGTATTTTATCCTGGAGATGGGACAAGACACAGAGGGTCCCTGTTGTCCAGGCAGTTAAGATGCCAAAGTCCTTTTTAGCAGGGAGGTTCAGTAAATGCCTTTGGAAGCTTGCTGGGGTTTAGGAGCTGCCAGCTAGGTGAGTACTGATCTGAGATGCTCTTTCCCAAATCAAGTGGTTGTGATGGATCATATTTATACCTCCACTGTTCCAGCCTTTGACAAACCATCCCACACATCTCTTATATTTGAAGGCTTCAACCTAATATTTTTTGAGCTGGGCATATGGGACCATGATTATATCATCTTTATTTACTTTTCTCCATTCACTCTCACTCCTCCATTCTTCTCTCTCCCCACCATTTATCATTTAAGGATCCACTAAAATATTACACAGTGGTTTTTACTCATCACCCTTTTTTTCCCCTTTGTCAACAGATGCTTACCCTAATTCTGAGGTGATCTATGTGTGGACAAATAGCACCACAACATCTGTGGTGGTGGCCGAAGATGGCTCACGACTTAACCAGTACCACCTGATGGGACAAACTGTAGGAACTGAAAACATCAGTACCAGTACAGGTAGGGAGAATATATCCATCCCATGGTTGCTGATAGTTGGAGTGGGAGTGGAGATCACAGTCTCCAGTTATTTTGTAAGGAGATTAGGGAAGCATCTGCGTGACATGGGGTGTGCAAGAGATCCTGAGCACATTCCTAGTGCCAAATGCAGAGAGGGCTGTGGGCTGGCTCTTAGGTACATCACAAAGATGTCACTGAAGAGGCATCCAAGGTCCTGCTATTTAACAGGCTGCAGAAGCTGCACACAGCTTCTGGTGCCTGCCTTTGCTGAGGCTGCCAGTGCTGTTGCTGGCTTATTTTCCTGTGGGAACAACCACCCCAGGAGGCAAACGCCATCCACACATTTGATCTGTTTCAGTCATTGCTTTAAAATGATTTGCTTGATGAAACCACATGGGGGGGGGGAGCAGAGGGTGGCTGGGGGCTGTGGCATGGCTCTGCAGCGTGTCCAGAGGACCACGTGTCTGGAGAGGAGATGCAAGCCCCGAGGATTCCCATTTCCTCCCAGGCTGCAGGCGGAGGCGCCAGATGTGGCAGCATTAGGAAGGCAAAGAAGATTTAATCCCAGGCCGCGCACCCACGTGAGCCAGCCCTCCCCCCCTCGCCCCCCGCTTCTTAAGGCTCCCACGCAAGGGCAGCCCTGGGCATGCATTGGTGGGGGGACTCCTGGAGGGGTTGAGTCCAGGCCAGGCATCACATGGGCTCAGCAGGACTTGGGCTTAACCAGGTTATACAATTCACTCGTCTGCAGAGCATTAGTGGCATCCAGCGGAGTGGGGAACAAAATAGCCTGCCGTCAAGGGAAGGGGGCTTTCCACCACTGCTGGTTGTGTGGGGCTTGGGATGGGTAAAAGGGGCAGACTGCAGCCACATGACTGGGAGCAGTTCCTACTGGCGAAGCATGATGGAGTCTTTTGGTGATGTACTGTGTCCCTGGTGAAAATTGACAGGCTCTGAGCCAAATGCAGGATTGTAAAGGACAAGGTATAGCTTGAGTTAGGAACCTACTACTATCCGCAAGAAACTTAGGAGACGTGGAAACAGGTACACATACACTTCCACACAAAATTAGCTGGACCTAAACGTGAAGCTTCCTGCTCAAACTATCCAAACACAGCAAATAAAGAGGGTGCAGCTGAGCTTGCCACTTGGTCTCCAAACAGGACACAAAGTGAGGGAAGGCTTGCCTCAGGCAACACAGGGGAGCCTCTGAACACAACCACTATCCCCATCCTATAGAGATTCACCCTCTCCCTTGCCCATTTCAGGGAACACAAAGCTGTTGCTAAAGCAGAGATACCTAAAATCAACAGAAGCATATAGACAGGCACTGCTGCAGGAAAAGCATGAGTATGCAATCTCCAATTAAAAAGCAAAGACACTTTTTTCCTTACCAGTTTACCATCATAGCCGCATTGTTTTCTGCAATGAATGGTAGCTCCCCTCTTGCCTTCATTGTTGCCAAGAAAATGATCCAGAGGACGTACTGGGGCATCTCCTACAAGCTCGATCTACTCCTCAGATCAAGAAAACCATCCAGCCCAGGCAGTGAGTGCTCCAGTGTGCCAGCTCCAGGCCACCTCCAGTTTGCAGCTCTGTCTGTGAAAGATCCTTGCACTCCTAAGCCTGAGGAAAGAGGGTAGTCTTCAGACAAATCCCAAAGTTTCTGCCCTGTAACGATCTTCCTCCTATATCTTAAGATTTAGGCTAATAAATGCTTGGTTTCCAACATCAAGATTTTATATTAATGTCCCAGGTTACATCTGGGCTGGCTGGATTGTGATTGCAGGGTGGATAACAAAGAGCAGGACACAGATTGTAACCAGGGATTAGCAAAATACAAAAATCCGATTTTGCACAGGGAAAGCATCAGTCAGCCATGGATTTTCTGGACTTCATCAGGCTCATAGGAGGCCAGTAATCAGGGTTACTTATGAAGGCATTTCTTCCTTCTATTGAATTGTTGAATGCAAAAAAGATAAAAAAAATATAGCTACTGCACAATCCAAGTGCTTGGATCTTTTGTGGGGTTTTGGCACACAAGTCAAACTACACAGCCTGTGCAGTTGCATAGGCAAAATGGTTGTGTATATTATAGGACATTTATGCTCACCTTTGTAGCAGACTTTTTTTTTTAATGGAAATGCTGGACCTGCCTCAAATCCTTGAGATTCTGCTGGGTTTGTAGGCGAGCTGCTAAGTTTGGCTGTCTTCTCAGAAAAAAATACCCTGGCACTCCCAATTCATCAGCCAGTCTTGAAATTGAGAATATTGTAACCATGCCACAGAAAATAGCTCTGTCATGTGCCACTTCTTTGGGGTTGTGGTTTTTTTGGTGCTAACATACCCAAGTGTCATTCCCCCAAAAGAGAAGATATTTGACTACTCACACTGCTTCCAACATCTGTTATGTCCCAGTGGTACAAGTGCTGAAAAGAGTTGCATACGGGATTTGGGTCCAAGTGAATCTTGCTGCCTTCTGCAAATGGTTGCCCAGTTCTGTTCCCAACATCCAGAATTTCTCATTGCTAACTTAGGATCTGCAGTGCCACAAAACAAAACAAAAACCCACTCTTTTATCTTCTGCCAGCTGGAGCCTTAGCTCTAAAATATACAAAGTCTAAATAATAAAAGAAGCATTCAACCCTTCATTTTGCACCAAATAATTCTGAATTCTCCTTGAGATGAATCTTTTCCTGCATCACTCTGTAAAGATACAGGCATTTTTATGGGCCAAAATATTCTGGATGTCAACATGATCAGGGGTACGGTGCCACAGACCTAATGTCAGGTTCCCACAGACCTAATGTCAGGTTCCTACCGGAATAGCTTTTGATACACCTGAGTCCAGGTATATCCAATAAATAAACAAGCCTGGGGGCTGGTCCAGCCCTATTAAAATACTCTATTGAATCCCAGTGTAATGGTGATAGAAGAATGCATGTAAGATCCTGGAGAATTTGATGGAGAACCCAGAACTCCATCATATAGATACAAAAAAAAACCCCAACTGTAGCAGCTATTAAAGCATAAACACTGCCTTAAGACCAGCAGCAGCACAGCAGCGTAGCTCTGTGAAGAAATGCAGCCATTCCAGATCTAGGGCTTTTCATCAGTGCTAAATTTGTTATTAAAATTGCTTCATGCTGTGATGAGTGGACCCTATCAGGAACAGGATTCTCTTTTAAGTGCTACATAAACCTATAAAAAAAATTAGCTCTTGCTTAAGAAAGCATATGGTCTAAGAATAAGCAGTGGCCTTGTAGAAGTAAAAGGGAGTTTTGCTACTCCAGCAGAGCCAGTGCCTTGTTATGTATAAACAAAAGGCCAAATCAGGCAGCTTTTAGCATTACTTTAAGCAGTGGTCCCAGGGCATTAAAAACCAAGCCGTGGGGCTTTCTTAAGCCCTATGTCTGCTGGAGGAAGTATTCCTGGTGTAGGCATTTTTTGAAGGGACAGCATGGGAAGCTGGAGAATATATAGATTGGAAGAAGAGCAAAATCAAGATGATAGCATCATTTTACTGGTGTCAAGAGGTTTGATAGGTTAAAGAAAATGGTAAGTTAAGAATCATCTGTGGAGTGCCATCAAAATGTAGGCATTCATTTTCTGCATTTTAAAAAGAAAAAATAAAGGTCCTGTTGCTCTGCTGAAGCTGTGTAGATTTGTTTTAATTCCAGCTCCAGAAGCATAGTGTCAAAATCAGTAATGCACATTGTCACTCCTTAGTGAGCAAGCAGACTGTGACTCAAACATATCCCAGTGCAGCAGCAACTCAGAAACAGATTACAGGCACAAAGACCCTGCTGCTGGTGACATATTTTATGGGTAATCCACAAAATAAATGCTTCTAAAGAGCAAGCGGGGTTCCTCCTGAGACTATAATGTGTTCAGCATCCCTGGTTCGATATTACACTAAATGGAAGGGAATTAGATGTCACTTCATAGGGATTTTCTCCCCAGTTTCACAGCATTCTCTGTCCATCTCCACATCCCTCTTCAGGGAACCATTTAATGAGAAAATCAGACTCCAGAAGACAGTTACAAAGATTGAGGCAGGCGGTTGGGTAAGATACTTCTGTTGTATTCCAGTCTTTCTGTCTAAAATCCTGAGCGTGAAGGTCTGTAAACTTCATCCAGACTAAAAGAGCTCCCCTAGCATAACAGATCAGTGCAGCTATACCTGCAAAAGTCCTTTCACTGTAGACCTGTTCTCTGCTAATTAGCCATATTGTCACTTAGAAATAATCTGGCAAATGTATCTGCTTAGCAAAGCTGGCTGCAGCTCAACTCAGGCTATTCACTCAAGGCAGAATCAGTCTGTTATATATTTTCCTTTTGTGGCCGGTCTATAGAGATTAACAGTCAAGTCTTGCAACAGAGATTGTAGCTATATTTGTTTTGTTCTTGGAGGACAATATATATTTCAGAACAGGAATTACTCTGATTCATCAGTAGCCAGATGAATGATGCATGCTTTCACATTATTTTGATCTGGAGATCTGTTAGGGCTTGAAGGGGATGGTTGTTTTTTCCTCTCACTTTTTGGTTTAATTGTTCCTGTATTGTAGCCTGATTTTAGCTGGCAAGATTTTGGCTTTGGGGAGCAGTTACCATTAATGAATAGCCTTCAGTAACAACTATGTTTTTCCAGGAACAGTCTGAAAGAACCAGTTAAGTTTTGATTTTTTCTGAAACATTAGGGAAAGTGACAGCTGGTCTGTTGATTTTGGAGTGCATGTTTTTAGGCTTTTATTGAGATTCAGAGGACCCAACAAAAGACAGATAAAGGCAATGCTGTGAATTTGGCATATAAAAAAGCCATGCAATTTAGCACTTCTGTGGCAGCTTTCAGTGAATTCTCTATGCAGGCAGTACAATATTCATTGCACAAGTGGACAAGACATGCCACAATGGCTATCCAGAAACAGATTCATCTTTCCAAGGGTTAAAGTGTACCAAATTCTAGGAAAACTGCATGCACTAGAGGGGTATTCTTTTTATTCTGGAGGAGCAATCTGATGGGTTTGGGTACTCAGATCAGTAAGACATGTGCAAAGCTGCAATTCTGGGACACTGGGACAGACAGGTGGTCCCTGAAGTGCAGTGCGGAGTGTCTGGGCCCATTCTCATTTTTGAAAACTGATGGCTGGCAGTAACAGTTGCCCTAATGAGGTTAAGTCATTCTGCTAAATTAGGTTTCTGAGAGTAGACGGCTTTAGTCATTACTCTGCTAAGACTGTTTGTAGGACTGAGTCAAAACCAGGCAGGACTGACGGAGTGCCAGCACCCCAGATTTTTTAAGCCTGGGAACATCAAGACACCCCAGGTATATAAAAGAACTTAAGCTTTTCAGTGCAGTAGGAGTAGTCAGTCATTGCCTTCTGCTTTTAGAGACTGTATATGAAGAGCAGCAGGATCTAGCAGCATTTCTGTCTCAAGTCCTAGTTTTCCACAGCACAGAAACCAAAACATTTTTCATGCAATTAAGAATGGCTGGATGGCATCCTCACATGGGGGTGGGGTGGGGCTGGCCTGCTGAGATCCCTAAATTGATAATCCATTATTTTACCCACATGCATGTTTTTCTCCTTCTAGGTGAATATACTATTATGACAGCCCATTTTCATCTGAAAAGAAAGATTGGTTATTTTGTTATCCAGACATACCTTCCTTGCATTATGACTGTGATCTTATCACAAGTGTCATTTTGGTTAAACAGAGAATCTGTCCCTGCTAGGACTGTCTTTGGTGAGTATTCCACTTTCTCCCAGCACAGGGGAAGTACTGGTCTGGCTTGTGGAAGTGACTTGCTGTAATAAAACCACAGTGCATTAATGCTTATTTCTGCTTGAAGTGTTCCCTTGTTCTCTTCCAGTTTAAAAACTCAAAATACATTTAAAAACAGTGTCTTTGCTTTTTTTGGTAAAGCTATGACAGACACTCATCAAGAATCAATATATGAAGGTTAAGGACAGAAGGCAGAAGAATGAGACTGATGTGATTTGGGGGCAGGGAAAGGGGGTTCCATTTGGGGAAAACACAGGATGGTTTAGAACAAAAAAAGTACATATTATCATATTTAGTGTATACTCTAGATAAGCATTTGAAACAGATTTCACTTCAAGACATTTTGTTTATCTCTGTTTTAAGATGTTTATCTGTGAAAACCATGTAGAGGTTAATTAGTGATAATTATCTCTATTACCATCAAACAAATTAATATGATTTTGCATTTCCAAACATATATTTACTACAGAAGTTGTCATGAAAGAAATCCTTCAGGCTCTCTTAAATTACTTGATTTATCACTAAAAGATTGAAGAAAATAAAACAGTCTACAGTGAAGGCTGATGAAATATAAAATTTTCACTAGATGGAAAATGAGGGGAGTGGGAACAGTTTATTATGTAAAACTTCAATCAGCTGTTCTTAAACAAGTAATTCTTCTGTGCAAAACTACTGAAATCAGTTGGCAGCTTTGATCAAAAATCAGTTCAGCAAGCTGTATAGGGAGAATACAGGTACCATCATCTCTTTACTGACTGGTGGTATCCATTCCAGGTTCACAAAGGTGTAACTTCAGAGTTTAATTTCACCATATTGGGTGAATCCTTCCATAGATTAAAGCAGTGGCAGTTCTGTCATTTACTGGCCTATGGGAAAGAAGGAGACACAGACAAGGAAATCAGTAACAGCCAACAATTTCATACATACAATCTCCATATAAGAAAATAGAATCAGTAATGCCACTTCATTCAGACACTTACTGCTAAATGGGTTACTCACTGATTTTATAATGTACTACTGATTGAGGGACACTCTGTACATACCATGCATCAGTTCACAGGGATAGAAAACCAGTAAGTTTTTCTGTTGTGTAACAGCTGGGTTTGTCTTAAGCTACAAATGCTTATTTAAATACACTACAACTAGAGATAACCAGAATACCACAGAGTTAAACACCTGAGGGTGGAAGCTTTCACATTTTCTTGTAGAGCAAGTATCTGACTCTTTTGGACCATAATATGCAAACACTGAATGACTTCATGTGGCCTTCTTAGGTATCCTGATGAACTGGGGCCTGCTCATAGCTCAGTAGGCATCTCGGATGGGCTATCAAACTGATCTCTTTCTTTTTCCTTTTATTTTTTACAGGAGTAACAACAGTCCTCACCATGACCACCTTAAGTATCAGTGCCCGTAACTCATTGCCAAAAGTGGCCTACGCTACTGCAATGGACTGGTTTATAGCTGTCTGCTATGCCTTTGTATTTTCTGCATTGATTGAATTTGCAACAGTTAACTATTTCACCAAGAGGAGCTGGGCATGGGATGGCAAAAAGGCCCTGGAAGCTGCTAAAATCAAGGTGCTTACCTTACATTTTTCAAATACCTAGAATAAAAAGCAGGTACTCAGCATAGTTCAAGTAACTGGTCATTTTCAGCTTCTTCATATAAAAGGTATTTAATTACCCTTCCAACTTGATCCATTCTATGATTATATGAAACGTATCTCTGCAGAGCACTCTCTGTGCACTCTCCCAGATAAATGACAAAGCTCGCATTAAGCTCCATGAGTCAGGTCCCACCATAGAATCCCCAGGGAAAAGACAAAAGAGCAGTTCTGTGAAAACACAAACTTTCGAGTTCCACACTGAAATTAAAATTTTGGAATAAGACTGACTCTTAGCAAATGATCCAGAGAGAGCAAGTACCTGCAGGCATCCCAAAAGAGCAATACAAAGAGGGCAAGCTGGCAGTGTCCCTGAGCCCTTCACCACACTCCTTGCTGAAGCCAGGAGGATGAGGTTCACATCTTGGCAGCTGCTTGTGGGGCAGCTACCTCTGCAGGTGCAGGACCACATCACCCTGACAAAAGAAGCTGCTGGTGCACACACCAGGTGGGATCCAGATCCGAATGGTCACCATCAGCTTTCTGTGGTATCAGGCAAAGTTTAACCTGAGTAAGGCTATAAAATCAAGGCAGAAACAGCTGTTCAGTAGTCAGAATAGCTAAGAGATCTGTTAGCATGACTGATTATGGTACTTAGATTTTTGGGTTAGTATCTTGAGAGTGTTTCCACTTTTTGTTCCTGCGGTCTAACATTTTGTTCTTTATGCTGCAGAAAAGGTTGGGAAGGAAATCAACTAATACTTACACCACTGGGAAGCTGACCCCTGCACCAAACATGCCAAAGGACTCAGCCCCATCTGTCATCTCAAACACTGTATCTGCTTCAGTGAAGTCAACAGAAGAAAAACCTCCTGAAAGCAAAAAGACTTACAACAGCATCAGTAAGATTGACAAAATGTCACGGATAATTTTTCCAGTGTTGTTTGGAACTTTTAACTTGGTTTACTGGGCCACATATTTGAATAGGGAGCCTGTTATTAAAGGTGCCAATTCTCCAAAATAAACTGAAGGACTCTAAAGCCACATGTGAGCCATACTTACAAAGCAGATGCTACCAAGGAAAATTTGAGATCCAGACAACTTTCTACATTTGGGCAATATACTTCAGGAAGTTTTTTGCATGTTTAATAATATGTACAAATAATATTGCCTTGATTGTTTCTACATGTAACCTCAGATGTTTCAGAGATGGTTATATTACTTACAGCAACAGATCTTTATGAAAGATCAGAAGACATTGAACATGGCTTCTTTGCTGCTGAGTATCTTGCATTGATAGTTTACAAATAAATAAGTTATATTTTTTAACTGTTCAAGTGTACTACATATCGTGGTTTTTATACTTCAGATGTACAGTCATACAAATATAGGCTTAACCTATATTTTACAGAAGAGCTCCACTATTGTCATCTGATAAGTTACTGAGTAACGCCAGTTGTAAATGTGCCAAATTATTAAATGTAGGGCTACGTCTGAGCACCTTTACTGGTGATAGGTAGTGCATTACTCCACAGATAAAACTGCTCAGCCCAATTTTCGTTGGAAGTTAACACACTGCAGTAAATCCTGATGGGGCTATGCTGATTTTCACTGCTTGATCCTCCAGCTTGCAGTGAAGTAACATGGGGAGCAGGATGCTACTTGTGTAAATAAAGGTGGTGGAATCTTGCCTTTAAAAGAAAATATGGAGTTTGTTTGGATTCTGCATTCCAAGGAATTTTTTGGATGATTCTCGGTATTTATTCCAAAAATTAGAGATATATTGCATGGAATTAACATAGATTAGGAACTTACTTGTGCAAATAAAACTTTTAACAAAAGCAGTAGACATTTTTATTAGGGTGAAGTAAATGATCTTTGGACATTTTCCCAAGAAGAAGATTGCGTTATATTAGCAGAGATAAACAGTAAAGAATGACAGTAATTCCACAATAACTATTACTTGTTTCCCACAGTGAAAACTAATCAGCCAACACTAAGAAGTGTGATCAAAAAGATGTGCTTCATGACAGCAAGGTGTTTCAGTGACAATATTGACAGAAAGGTCTTTGTACTGTCCATCTGAAACTTTTCTATAAAATGCCTTGCTGCTGCCAATGTGTTTTGCTTTCACAATGAATGAGAAAATGCAATCTGAGTTTTCAGCTCTTTCCTCCTTGGCATCCTTTCCTTGTTCCAGAAGCTTTTGTAATTTAATCTTAATGTTTAAATAAAAAATACATTCAATATTTGATTGCAAAATGTCTTTTTTATACTGGTTATCTTTTTAAAGAGACCAAAAATTATGATGAGAGCAAGGGAATTAATTGGAAAGCACACATGCACACACACAGTCACATCAGTCAGAATGATGTGTCCTCAGTGTTGCCCAGAAAGGTATATACTGAGTGATGACACTGAGTTGAGATGTTTCAGAATGAGTTGCTATCTAGTTTTGGAGCATCAGCCCGTGTTCTGTCTGGGATGGAGATGAGAGTTCATGCTTCACTTGGAGGTGAGAAGACGGTCTAAGACTGGGGAGCTGTCTGGGCTTCTTGTGTGTCTTCTCTTCCATCTTCTTCATTCTTAAACATTGCCAAGAAAAAAAATCTCACACACCCACTCCTTTTCGCTGCTTTTTGTTTGATGCTTTGGGATCAGAAATTTGCAAGGAGGGAATGAGCAAACGGCTGTGTGGTTCTGAGTTACCGTCTGGGCTTAAACCACAACAGTTCTTTGTGGCACCCAACGTGGAGCCAATCAGAAGAAGGTAAGCTCCATAGGCTGAGATAAAGATAATTTAATAATTAAGTAAAACATAGTAATAGTAGGCATAATAACAAGAATAAAGATACTGATACTAATAATAGAGAACAACAAAAAGAGAAAAGAACGCTCAGAAAACACAAGTGATACACAGTAGAATTGCTCATCACCTGCTGATCAATGCCCATCCTGTCCCCGAGCAGCAAATGGGTGCTGTCAGGGACAGAAAACATAACAGTCCTTCTTAGTTGGGATTTGCACACCTGGAGAACTTTACTCCTAAGCACTTCACATGGGTGCACATTCCTCCTGTGGCGAGGCAAAATAACCACAAAGTGAGTGGCACGGTAGGGTCTTGTTAATCACTGATGAGACTGCCTGCTGCACTAACCAAGAAAGCGAATCACAGTAAGTTGTTTTTCTCTTACCTCAGACTTCCACAAAAAGCCTCCAATGCGAATATTTTTCACTACATGAAGGAGAAACTGGGACATCTTTACAGGAGCTTCTCTACAGCCATTCCATCTGCCCCAGGGGGTTTTCTGTTCTTTGTTTAATTTGTTTACCCCCAAGTCTGACTCTTACCCTGGATGGCTCAGCATTGTTTTCTGGTCTCCATTGCAGCACTCAGTGCTAGGACCTCTAAATCTGACTATTTTACTTAAGTGGAAAGTCTCCTTGTCTTCACTGAATATGGAACTACCTGCAAACAGCAGAGTTGCACAGTCACAGGATAGAGCCCTTTGCTTTATTTTAGCAAACAATTTATCAATTTAAATGGTGTGTAGAGCACCTGACAATTACCTGCCTAAAACATGTGGCACCACAGACATTCTATACATAGATCACTTCCAGTTACATTGGCTGTCCCTTTCTGTGTTAGAACGTAAAGACAGAAAATACTGATTAGAGTTCATTCTGTTATCATGGATTTGCTAAACCAGGATGAAGTTTCCTGCAGAAATGTTTCTCAGAGAAACCCACACACTCTTAATCCTTGCTGATAACTGAAATGATAGAAGAAACCACCTCACTGTGTGCTCCTCCCTGAACCGTAGGTGTTGTCCCATCGTTTGGGAGATGCTTCAATTAGCTGACTGATTCCTGGCTGGAGTACTTAAATGATACTGCCTCGCACTATGCAACACCTACCAGTTTAAATCTCTTTTTAGTCAGTGGAACTGTTTGTGTGGGAGACCATTACTCACTGATGGCATCTGAACTGTGGGAAATGGGAGTATTTCCCAGATTTTGGCTCAAAGTAAACACCTTTGCCTTCTCCTGCTCCACACTGGGGCAGTGTCTGGATGTGCATTAGCCTTCTCTGCTTCTCCTTGGAAGGAGCTTGGGCCTTCAGGAGTGGTGTGAGCTGTGTCACTGTCCCCAGTACAGTGAGCTGGGACCCTGTGGAGCACATCTACTTCACAGCTTAATGATGGTCAAAGAAAATAACAAATAGGAATTGTGTGTCATTGTTTTTTCCTCCAAACTTTAATGAAAGAAAGAGTTGAAAAGTGAATTACAATTCAGCACTGGAGAGTAAGTGTGTGCAGTTCTACTGCCAAATTTCCTCACTTGCACCTATTAAGAATGAAAGAACAAGTCAAATACAATGGAAAAGGGGTTTTATTTATGGTATTTGAGCTGCGCCAGCTTACTCCAAGGATGAATTTAGGCAACAACGTATTTTTTAAAGCTCACCCCTCTTCTGTGATCTGTGTTCTGCTTTTTCCTAAATGGAATGTACCCTCTGTGGAATAACTAAACATATTTGTACAAAACTGAAAAAGAAATGATTTTATGAAATAATGTTGTCTCTCAAAAATTCTTGCTCAACATGTAAGTTAAACTTTCAAGAAAACTGAATGAAGCTGCCTTGCTACTCAGTTTATGCAAACAAGATGAATGTAGCATTTGCACAGCTATTTGTTTTTTAAATGTGGAAATAATGTTATTTGTAATAAGGATATATTTCCCCTCACACCCTTGCTCCTCAGTTTGGAATTGACACTGAAATGTTCAGAGGAACCTAAACTATTCTAAAGGAGTATTTGATTGAAATCTTTCTGACTTTTAACTTGGTTTTATATCACTACAAACAAATATGGCCATCACACAGTTACAGTCTCAAATGACATCTTCACCTTACCAATTTTGTATCTTCTGTTTTGTTAAGGACATTTGTTCAACTTTGAGAAAGAAAGAATGGAAGTTACATTTTATGAAGCCCAAAGGACTTCTGAAGGATCTTTCTAGGTTTACCACTACTATAGACTCAATTATAAGTGCCCCATTCTGTACTGCATTATTTGCCTTCTCATTGCTATCCTCTAAAGCAATTATCACTTCTTGCAGTCATGTTTTAGAAGTTGCTGCTTAAATTTGTCCTTGCTATAAAGAAAACATAAGTGAAAAGGAAGTTAAGAATGTTGGTTGAAGGTATCAACTTATTTCAGTTAGGTGAATTTGGAGAGGTTTTGAGAAATACTGATACATTGCAATGCACCAAACTGACAACAATAGGTTGCATTTGGAGGTGGGAATATTTTACGTACAACACGTAGGACAAAAAGCACTGCATAATTTGTCACATGTATAGCAAATGCTGAAACTGGCCACCCACAGCAGTCTTGCCTTCAGTGGGTTCTTTTGGTGCAGGCTGGTGTTACTGACATCCTCAGAACAATTCCTTGGTGGACATACATTCCCAGATGTCCAGGCCTGCCTGCCCTTAATGCCCCTGCTTCTGCCAGCAAGTGTATGGGAAGCTGTTGAAGAGCTGCAGCATAGTAGCATCAGAAGGGGTTCGCCGTATCCTACCTCTGGGCCAAAGAGAGCAGCCAGCCCTGTGCTGAAGAACAGAGCTGAGGGCATACATAAAAGTGTCTGGACCTCTGAGGTTCCACTTCCTACCTCAAGGCAGGTTTAATTATTTGTACAAAGCACAATGCCTCCAGCACAAGCGACAAAGACCTTCAGCCAGAGTGAACTGGCTCTGGTCTCTAATAAATCACTAATAAGCTTCCAGCTGGAGGAATCCAATAGCTACAGGAGACATGGTTCAGCCCCCTCCCTGTTTGTCTCAGAGAAGCCCCAGTTCCCTCATGTGTTGCTTGTGGTGCAGCTGGAAGCCTCACTGGGATACCAGGAAAGACAGCAATGGGGGCTCTCCTTTGGAATTTAATTGCAAAAAAGCTCAGGTGCCCAATTTCTGGAACCTATTCCATGCTAGAAAGGAGGCATCAGTTCTAGGAAGCAAGACACTTGATCTATGAGCCCTGTTCTCTGCCTCTGCATCCCCCCCTTATTCATACTAACTAGCTTTCTGCACAGCGACTTTGAGAGGTTCATTCTTCCCCCCCTGCACAAGAAATACTGCAAAAGTATCCTTTTGCTATATCTCCAGTTGAAAAGATATTCGCCCTCTGTAAAAATGCCATGAAAGGTCAGTTAAAATGTTGCTTCAATTTTATTGTGTAGATAATATAAGTACTTTACTATCATTACAGGGTATTATAAAATGTTCTTTCATGAAAACCTGTGCTGGATAATTGTAGTCTAGAAACACAGAAGGGTTTGGATTGGAAGGGACCCTAAAGATCATCTAGCTCCAATCCCCCTGCCACGGGCAGGGGGACCTTCCACTAGACCACATTGCTCAAAGCCTCATCCAACCTGGCCTTGAACAGCACCAGGGATGGGGCAGCCACAGCTTCTCTGGGCAACCTGTGCCAGCGTCACACCACCCTCATATTGAAAATATTTTTTCCTGATATCTAATCATGATCCTTACTTGAACACACAATTTGAAAAAAGCTTAGCAAAGGCAGAGTGTCTTGAAAGTAAGAGAAAAGCATGTGATAATGAAAAGTAGAAATGACCAAGAGATGAACTATAATAAGAAGTGGTGATAAAGTATTCCTTTGGCACTAACAAATAACCCATGCAAGCCAACAGAAAGAAAATATTAAACCTTACTTATTCTTTTTCCTTACAGCCCAAGGAGAGGGAGGCTGTATGAATTAATGAATCATAAAGCTCAACTCGAGCCTTGGGGCTTGCTGTCAGCCTGCAAGAAGAGTAGAGCCGTCAACCTAACACCGTGAGGGTTTTCCAGAGTGGGTGACTTTCGATGACCACGTACAGCACCGGTAACTGCACACGGCCACCGAACAGGGCTGTCACCGACGGCTCTGCGGTTGGCTGCCGGCAAGCCGGGGGGCAGCCCTCGCCCTCCTCGCCACGCCGCGCTTCCCGCAGCCGCCGCCAGAGGATCCCGCCGCCGCGGCAGGAGGTGGTGGAGGCTGGCGGAATCGGAGGGCGGGGAAAGGGGCGGGGAGGAGCTGCCGCTGCTGCGTGAAAGTGGCTGCCGGACCGGAGAGAGGGGAGTAGGGCTCCTCAAAGCTCTGCACAGGGCTGCCGAGGATCGGGCTCTACAGCCAGAGGGGTGGCGCGGGACCGGGCTCGCTATTCTCTCTTTGCAGATCGCCGCCGGTTTGTCTTTTCTCCAGGGAATTCTGCCCTATTTACACCGCCCGCCCGGGTAGTGGCAGAGGGGAAGCGTCTCCACCCCCCCTACCGCTCCCCAAGCTGCTCTTGGCAGAGCACCGCCGGCCCGCGCCACCCGCTGCAGCATCTCCCCGGCAGTTGGCTCTGCTGGGCTGGGCTTTTATTTGTTTAAACCTGAGTGTGTGTGAATACACACATTTTTCCGTATGTGGCCAGCGCGGGGATAGTCGGCGATGGCAAAGAGTGTCTACCTGCGTAGAGCGCTTCCCGTCCTTGCATTCCAAACGGGCAAGCACTGCGAGCCGGGACGTGGGTAGGTCCACCCCGGAGCCTTGAGTGGTGTTTCCATAACCACCAGACATAAGGAAACCTTCGGGTACCTGAAAACGCTCCTGGCCGCAGGGAGCAGCGAGTGGGGAGTCCGGTGCTGCCGGGACCCACCGGTCCGGACCCTGGCCCAGCCGGAGTTTCTTCCATAGCTGCGGGGCGGCTGCTCCTCCTCTCTCCCCGTCCAACCTCCCGCTCTCCCCAGCAGCGCCGGTGCTTCTGCAAAGTTCACATCAGCAGTTCGCGGTGCCGCTTAGCCGGCCGCGCCTGAGTAAAGGAGCGCTTCCACATAGCTATTTCTGGTGAAATCCAGGCAACCTCCGAGTTCCTGCAGTCCCCTCGCTTCGCCTTCCCCTTTCCCTCTCCCTTTCCCTTCTCCTTTCCCTCCCCTTCTTTCTCCCTTTTTTCCCTTCCCTTCCCTTCCCTTCCCTTCCCTTCCCTTCCTTATTTTCTCAAGGCAGCAGGCGTTCTGGAGTTCACCTGCACTCTTCTGCTGGCGCCGGAAAAGAGCCTAAGTCTTGTAACAAGTGATTATTAGCAATTCACAGTAACTGCAATTAGCCAAAGTCAACACGAGAGAACTGCTGTATAATCTAGAGCAGAGACGTTTAGGTTGAAAAACTAAAAATCCTGAAGTGCATGACTGGGAATTAATTGCCTTGCTCACAACGGATTTTCCCTAAGCTGTCTCATTCCTTCAATAAATAACTTCAGGAACAGAACTCTCTCCAACCAGCTCTTCTAGGCATCATGTAGGAGTTATGCTAAAAGCAAAATTGCATTTTCCAGCAGAACTTTTTTTTTCTCTCTTAATGTAATGCCATAACTAAAACCGACTCCCCCAAAAGCTGGAAATTGTGTCTAAGGGAGGAGGAAGCAAAGGTTTACGCTTCCAAGACTTCTGATGACAGTAAAACGATCACTCGTTTTATCTCTAGCAGAGCTTTTTGTTTCCAGATTACCGTCACGAAACTGAGATTCTGTCATTTCCCATTCTGAAAGCAAAGGGGAATATTCCTATCACCCCGATGCCTGGTGCAAAGCTCTACACACCTGGGGAGAACTGAAGTCACTAAAAATAACATCTGTGCTGTTCTCAGTGAAGTAGAAAAACACAGTGTCCAGACCCAAACTACTCTAACGCTGAAAACACTTGGCTGCCGTCGCATTTCCGGGTTCTCACAGCAGAAAATCCTCATTTATTCTGAAGTTCCAAAAATACACATAAATCCAGATACTTCGGTCCACCGCATCTCTCTCTCTTGCGTATACATGTTACAGGCATACTGTATGCTTATCTATGTGTATTCATGCATTTGTATAGTGCATGCAAACTTCTACATACAGGTAGATACATACAGGTAGATACAAAGGCATGGTACAAAAGGCTCTGCGTTGTCTATGTTTGTCTTGTCTGGGGAAGATTGTACTGTAGGTCCCCCTCTGTAGCTGCCCGATTACATGAATCTACACCTATATGTACATCGGCATGCCGGTGGTTCCCACCACCCCGAGACAGAAGCAACGCCAACCCTTCTCCCTCCGTCTGAGGCCCTTCGGCGCCTGGGGGGGGAGGGCGGGGGACGACGACGACATTCTACAAGTGAGTCTGGGTATTGGGGGTGGGGGAATCCCCCAG
>NDXB01018457.1:0-40864 GCA_002631895.1 Agapornis roseicollis
AGGGGGGTTGGAACTGGATGCTCTTAAGGTCCTTTCCAACCCTAATGATTCTATGATTCTATGTCTAAGCCAAGGACCAAAATTTCCCAGCAAAGAGTACAGTCCGAAAGGTTCCCACCCTTGGTTTTGTCGCAACTCTGCAGATAATTCCTTCAAATCCTGAATGCTTTTGTGAATGGAGCGATCACTCAGATTCATGCAGCACATTCTGTTGGAATCTTCACATCCATGCCCCTGGGTGAAAACCAAACAGTCTGTTGCTGCCCAATTCTGCAGTGTCGCATGATGCACGAATGAACATCTGTTAACAACCCTGTCAGGGTGTCGCTAGTGGCATTACTCTCTGTCACTAGCCAACAGCCCCATTTATTGAGTGTGGTTAAAGCATGGGCAGTACCGATAGAAGGAATTAAAGAACCAAAACCCCTTTTTGCATGATTCCAAAAGTCAATGTGGGAGTTACATTCCAAGTTGAATTGTATGGTGGCACATCTGCTTCATCGGTGTTGCAGGGTCCAATTAACAAGGGCTTGATTACTGGGATGAAACATGGTTTAACAACTAAAGGTGCAGGGGTTTACCTGGAATTCCTTTCCATGCTCTATCGCCACAGATCAGACAAATGTTATCAGGAAGACGTCCCGCATCGGCCCCTGGTGTGATTGATAAGGGAGCAGTGAAATTACACCAGGCAGAATAACTGAGACAAATGCTGGTGCCACTTAGATCAATTCCTGTCTTGTTCATGTTCAGGCCACTACTGTAGTTAAGAGGAAAACATACAGTAGCTTGTATGGAGCCCAGTATTTCAAGTTCCTGAGGCTGTAGCAGCAGAGCAGGAAAGTCACCTACTTTGTTCATGCCATTTCCTGAATCATTGCTCCAATACCATCCTGTGGGCTGACCAGCGCTGGATCACCATGTCCCTAGGCACCACCATAATGGCTCACACCTACTTGGATCTGTACAGTTGCAAGTAATCGTTTGGTTATAGAGCTGGTCCTGTTCATGTTCTGTGAGAGGAATGCCAACCAGACAGGTTCAGAATGGATCACTGGGGCTGGACATGGCAACATGAAGGGTGGACGGATCAGTTGCATTGGCTAGAGTAAGCCAAACATTAGTTTTTGGTTTGGAAATGCATGCGCAGCTCACAATCCTTGAGTCTACTGAGGATGACAAGGGCCGCACGCATCGCGCTGGCACCCATTGTAACTGATTACCTGAGTGGAGCCCTGGGTCGCAAATGATGTGTCAGTGTTCCGGGTGCCTGTTACAGGGTCCCTCCACACCATAGCTGCTTTTTTACTTTTCCCAGAGCCATTGGTGAAGATGGTAAGACCAACTACAGGTGCTGAGCGGCACGCACCACTGTTTCATCTGTAAAGGCAGATGGCAAATATCCATCCAAAGTTTGTGTTTCAGATAATGAATTGAGTTGTCCCTGATAGCCTGCTAAGGCCAATTGCACAATGCTGCTTTCTGCTAATAGCCAGTCAAGGTTTTCCTTTGTGGCTGGGACATAGATTATGTCAGGATCACAGGCATCTAATGCATGCAGTCGAGATCTTCCTCGCTGTATTAATTGTGCATAGATTTCTGTTATTGTTGTAACTGTTTTTCTAAGTGTAAGAGGGAAAAAAATCCATTCAATAACACACAAAGGATCGTCACAGTGAGCATCCCATTGGAAGAGGACTGCAAAGGCTTGAAACTAATTAGGAATTAAAGCTAATCTCATTGGTTTGTCTAAAAGTCTTTGTCGACTTTGTTGATCCTCAATAGTTTGAACCACCTTGTCAAGCGCCAAGGCACCAGCAGTGGTAAGGATACGATGGGAATTGACGTTGGGATCCCGTTTCAGTAACAAGACCAGAGGGTGTAAATCTCCTGCAGTTAGCCCAAGAATTGGGCAGAGCCAATTAATGGCTCCCAACAGTTTCTGAAAGTCATTCAATGGTTGCAGGGTCTTGGTGTTAATACAGATGGGTTGTGGGCAGATTTCTTGCTGCATGATTTGCCAACCCAAATATTGCCATGGGCTGCTCCTTTGGACCTTTTCCTCGGCCACCTGTAATCCAGCATCTGCAATAGCAGTTCGAATGGGATCCGTTACCATTTCCACCTCTCTCTCACTTTCTGCAGAAACTGTCATCCATATAGTGATACATGACAGCATTTGGATGGGTTCTGCAAGCTAGGTGAAGAGCTGCGGCAACAGTGAGTTGGCACGTGGTAGGGCTGGCTGTTTTTCATCCCTTGTGGGAGAACAATCCAATGATATCTTTTCATGGGTTCTTGTTGATATATAGATGGTACAGAAAGTGCAAATCATGGAGCATCTCCAGGGTGCAAGGAATGGTAAAAAACCAGTCCTTCAAGTCGGTGGTTGTAAGTGGCCATCCAGATGGTAACACAGATGGGGCCAGCAACCATGGGTTCGATCACAGTGTCCACTGCTCATCAGTCATGCAGTAAATGCCATTTCCCACTCTTCTTGGGAATACAGAGCATGGGTGTGTTCCAGGGGCTGGTTGTAGGTCTAATGTGTCCTGCCAACAGTTGTTCTTCTATGAACTGGTGCAAATGTTACAGCTGTTCTTTTTGCAAGGGCCAATGATCCACCCCATACTGGGTTATCTGTTATCCAGGTCAGTTTAATGACGAGAGAAGCATTCTTGTGAAGGAGCAGCTGTTCAGTGGCCCTTATTGGAAAACCGTGTTATGAGGCTCTGTAAGACAGATTGCTGTTCCAAACTGTCCCAGGACATTGTGTCCCCACAAGGTTCAGGGCACTGCCATTACAAAAGGTGCCACTCGAGCCACTTGCCCATCAGGTCCTTGAATCATAAGAAGATGAGCTCTTTGTCATGGCCATTGCATTCTGCCCACCCCTACTATAGTAGAAGCAAGCTCTCTCATAGGCCAATTAGGGGGCTATGCAGACGTTTGTATTATTAAAACATCTGCTCCAGTGTCCACTAATCCATGAAACCTTTCCCCTTGTATATAGCATGTCTTCAAGGGCTGCGAGTCCTTTAGAGCCTTGGCCCAAAATATTTGGGGGGTTCCTGTGCTACTGAATCCAGAGCTACCTCTGGCCCCTTGACCCCCTATCACCCCTCCAACAAACAGAACCAGCTGAGCAATACACTGCCCCTATGGGGGGGGGCACAGGGGTCCAGGCTATAATCAATATTTCTCCAGTATAGTCAGCATCTACAACACCCAGTAACACAAAGAGGCCTAATGTAGTAGTAGAAGATCGTCCAATCAATAAAGCATGCATGCCATTGCTGATCGGCCCATAGACTCCCATCGGCAGCAGGGGTACCTGTGTGTCATTCAGGGTGACTGGGCATCGGACCGCCAGGTCCAAGCCGGCACTTCCCGAGGTTGATGCCCGCAGCTCGCCAGCCAAGCGCCAGGATGCGGATTTCTTTGGTTGCTCGGGATGCGTGTTCTCACCCCCCAGCTCCTGTTTCCTGAGATGGAAGGAACTGCATAACCAGTAGCATGATATTGAGTGACACGCATTGCCCCAGCGTTTCCCCTTTCTACATCAAGGGCAATCATGAGGGGGCATAGCCTTTTTGCTGCCCCTTTTTGGACACTCTCACTTTACATGCCCAGGGGCACCACACTGATAGCAACTTAGACTCCCTTTTCCTCTTCCACTCATTTTGAGCTGAGCTGTTAGGGCGCTCACTAAAGCTGCAGCCTGATGACCAATATTTGACAAGCCCGCACCGTACCTGCTAAGGTTGGACTGTGATTACGGACTGGGTGCAAGGCATGCTTACAGTCTTCATTAGTGTTTTCCTAAGCTAACTGTCTAAGGAGCAAGACCCTGGCTTCATCATGTTCAATCTGCCGCTCTAGGGTGACCTGCAACCAGTCTCTAAAGAGAGGATACGATTCTGTGGGGCCTTGCAGTGCTTTCACAAATGGGTCAGCAGCACCTGTCCAGACTCAGGAATTCTCTGGGCAGCCCGGAGGGCAGCAGCCTGAATTCAGACAGACACCTCCCGGGGGTAATTCACCTGTGCAGGAGGAGCCACAAATGCATTTTCCCCTGCCAGTTGATCACAGCCAACTTCATGACCTTGACTTATGTTTTCCATTGAGGTGATCACACACTAGTCTTTAAAATCATTCCGTCACGTCGTAAGTTGCTTAGGGTTTAACACCACACGCAATAAAGCTTTCCAGTCATGCAGAGTTAGGATATATGATTCTGCAGTTGCTTCTAGCAGAGACATGGCAAAAGGTGAATGGATACCTCCCTCCTTAATTGCCTTATGAATGTCTTTAACTGCTTCATAAGGAAGCTCTTGCCATTCAGGTGGCCTATTGGGTTGATAAATCGCACTGCTTTATTTCTTCCTTCCTACAAACTTCCCAATCCTGTGCTGTGGTTTCCACCGTTACTGGAGCATTCACATCAGGAGACACAGGGAATAAACCAGGCTCCTTTTCAGGGTCTGTTGGTCCTGGATCGAAAGGATCACTGCCTTCCTCAGAGTTTGGCTCAGGACCCTCTTCATTTTGCAACAAAACCAGGTTGGTCAATGGGAACGGTTTAGGGTTCGCTGGAGGGTGACCTGCGGATTCCAGGGTGCCGATGGTGCGACAGGGGAGGAGGACTGCTTTTGATTAGTCTTTAGTGTGGCCAGAATCTGCCACCAAGTCCCAAGGTGCAGTCCTGTGCACACATCTCCTGCAGCAACAGTGGCTCGTACTCGTGTCCCTACTGCTTGCCAGGAAAGAGCACCTTCTGACAGAAAACCTGGCACATTCTTTTGAATTCATTCTAGCAGTGACTAACTGCTGTGGACAGGCTGTCTGACAAGGGACATTGTGTGAGCAATCCAGCGACCCTGGTGTAAGGCAGCCTGCCTGAGAGCAGAAATGGAGTCGAAATAAACTGAAGGGAGTAAAAGAAACACCAGCTGTAAGGACTCAGAGGTAGGCGGAGAAGAGGGGGAGCTGAGAAGTTCTGGGGCTCGAGTTCCCAGGATGGCGTTATCCAATCCTGGCACTGTTAAGGGTTAAGGTGCTCAATCCACAATTGCCAAATCCATGTAGCCGTGCTAAGAATCTCTCTGTAAGGTTGACACTTTGTCTAATCAAATGGCATTTGCTTGATCACATTGATCATCTCAGCGTTGTCCGTGACTCTGGCATCAACAAACCGGGGCCCCGTCACAGCCCTTTCTTGAGCATCTAACCATGTACACAGTCTCTATACTGTGCTTCTGTTCCTGGGATAGCTTCCCTCCCATGGTTCCCGACTGCTCACCTATCCAGGCAATGGGTGTGCAATCCCTCTGTAGTCCTTGGTTCATTTGGGCTGCTCTACTGATCCGGACTCTGTGAGTCTCCAAGTCCCTGTTTGGGCACCATTTGTAGTGTATTGAGGCACAGGCTCTGGCCGTGGTGCAGGCAGAGACCTTCACTGAGTGCGCACACGGGCAGCTACAGCAGCCTGTCCGCAGGCTGGTTCCGGCTGCTCTCCATCACTCAACGGTGCTCCTTCTGCACACACTTCTCCAGCCAATGGCCTTACTGATCACACGCCTTTCAGCCAATCATATTACTGTTCACACGCTATTGCTTAAGCAACTATTCCATATTAGGCAAGTGCTTGCTTTAAGCATGAACATGGGGTTTGGGGCTACTTCCAGCTGCCGGTATAAGCATTGCTACTGCCCGTTACCCTGGCCGCACATTGTCCCCCTTGGCCCATGTACATGTGCTGAAATTGCATATTTACTTTTTCTGTCGTTTTATGAACACGATCCCGATGGTAACTGCAGGTTAAAAGGTTCAAAGGAAGACAGGCTGGGAAAGTTGGGGCTGTTCAGCCTGGGGAAGAGAAGGCTGCAGAGAGACCTCAGAGCAGCCTTCTAGTATCTGAAGGGGGCCTATAGGGATGCTGGGGAGGGACTCTTCATTAGGGACTGTAGTGACAGGACAAGGGGTAACGGGTTCAAACTGAAACAGGGGAGGTTTAGATTGGATCTAAGGAAGAAATTCTTTGCTGTTAGGGTGCTGAGGCACTGGAATGGGTTGCCCAGGGAGGTTGTGAGTGCTCCATCCCTGGCAGTGTTCAAGGCTACATTGGATGAAGCCTTGTGTGCCATGGTTTAGTGTGAGGTGTCCCTGCTTCTGGCAGGGGGGTTGGAACTGGGTGATCTTAAGGTCCTTTCCAACCCGAACGATTCTAGGACTCTATGAAAGCAGCAGCAGCTCCGCGCTCTGCTGTTGGCTCTGCAAGTGCCCGGTTCACCAGGAGCTGCACTGGCGGACGGGCCTTGCTGTCCCCTGCCGCCGGAGCTGCCCTCCAGAGGGGCGGCGGAGGAGTAGAGCCATGCCCGCCGCTGCGCGCCAAGCCCCGCCGCTGACCGCGCCGGATCCGCGGCACCGGCTGAGTCCCACCCCCGAGGCGGGTCGCGCATGCGCGGGCGAAGGCGCCGCCGTTTCCGGGCAGGTGCTGCCGGAGCGGGGCCATGCCGCTGGCGGGCGGGCTGCCCGGGGGGGCGGGAGCCATGGCGGCGGTGGGGCCCATGAGCCTGCGGGACCTGCTGCTGAGCGCCACGGCCGCGGCCGAGGGGAGCGGCGGCGATGAGGAGGTGTGCGTGGTGGGCGTCTTCGGGAAGACGGCGCTGCAGCTGTGCTCGGAGAAGGAGGCCCTGGTGAACACCGTGTGCGACCGGCAGGTCTTCCCCCTCTTCGATGAGGAGGATGACCCCGACCTGGCGCACGGCGCCCTGGGGGAGGAGGTGGACCCGGCCACCAAGGACTACAACCAGCTGCAGGCCTACTACAGCCAGGAGAACCGGGTGCTGTTCCTGGTGCTCACCAGCATCTGTGACACGCGGCAGCTGCTGCGGGCGTGCGGGGACCTGGCGGCGACCGAAAGCAGGGAGGCGGGGCCCGGCCATCCCTCCGGTGCGCCCTCCCCTCTGTCCCACGCTGAGGCCCACGAGTTCTGGAAGCACCAGGAGAAGCTGCACTGCCTGAGCCTCCTCTACCTCTTCTCTGTCTGCCACATCCTGCTCCTGGTGCACCCCACCTGCTCCTTCGACATCACCTATGACCGCGTCTTCAGGGCGCTGGATGGGCTGCGGCAGAAGGTCCTGCCCTCCATGAAGGCTGCCATCAAAGACTGCCCGATTGGCAAGGAATGGAAGCTCAACTGCAGGCCCTGCCCTCCACGCCTCCTTTTCCTCTTCCAGCTCAACGGAGCCCTCAAGGTGGATCCCCTCCCAAGCAGGGGCCAGGACCCCTGTGGTCACCTGGAAAAGCCACCCCCCAAGAAGCACTCCCCTAAGAGGAGGCTGCAGCATGCTCTGGAGGATCAGATCTACCGCATCTTCCGCAAGAGCAGGGTGTTAACCAACCAGAGCATCAACTGCCTGTTCACTGTGCCTGCTAACCAGGCGTTCGTGTACATTGTGGCTGGTGGGGTCCTGGATGGAGATGATCCCGTGGCCATGCTTCTTGACCAGCTCAGGAACAACTGCACCATGAGAGAGACTGACTCGCTGCTGGCTCCCACCCTGTCAGGGCCCAGGAGGTATCAGATGATGCGGCATGGCAGGCAGCAGCTCTCCTTCCATGCAGAGAGCAGCAGCTCCAGCTCCTCTGGGCAGCTCGTGGACTGCACCCTCAAGGAGTTCTTGTGGCAGCACGTGGAGCTGGTGCTCAGCAAGAAAGGCTTTGATGACAGCGTGGGAAGGAACCCGCAGCCCTCTCACTTCGAGCTCCCAACCTACCAGAAGTGGGCTGCTGCAGCTTTAAAACTGTATGAAGTGACCATTGAAGGCAAAGATGATGACCTGACCACTGGGGAACTGAGCTCAAAAATCATGGGTAGCATCAAGGTCTTGGAAGGCTATTTAGATATAGACACCAAGTTCTCTGAAAACCGTTGCCAGAAAGCTCTCCCCATGGCCCACAGTGCCTATCAGTCCAATCTGCCCCACAACTACACCATGACAGTCCACAAGAACCAGCTGGCACAGGCCTTGCGTGTGTACAGCCAGCACGCCCGTGGCCCGGCCTTTCATAAGTACGCCATGCAGCTGAATGAGGACTGCTACAAGTTCTGGAGCAACGGACATCAGCTCTGCGAAGAGCGGAGTTTAACTGACCAACACTGTGTGCATAAGTTTCATCTGCTCCCCAAAGCAGGTAAAGAAGCTCCCTTGGGTTTCGTGGTTTAATTTTATATCTGCTTTAAAATATTTTAGGCTGAAAACGCTGACTCTTTGCGTGTTTATGAAACGTGAAAGCTTGGCAGCTTTAAAGTGTCACCTCCTTACAGTGGGATGAAGTACAGCAAAGCTGTTGTACAGGTTTCTTTTATGTTGAGTAATGTTTAGGAGCAAGTCCACTGGCAGTAGTAATTTGGATTTTAGTAGTAACTCTGATTCTGTTTCGCACCTCCTAACAGCAGATGTGTAAGAGAACAAAAGTTCCCTAGGAAGTATAAGTGCCCCCCTTTAAATAGCTTGACTGATACCAGTCAAGGAGCAGAAGCTGTCTGATACATACGTATTGCAGGCAGGAGTATTTATGCCTTTTGTGAAAAGGCTGTAAACCCAAAGAAAGTTCAGTTTAGTGATGTAACCTACACTGGAACTTTCAGTGAGAAAGGAATGTGTTGCTTGACAAACTGGTATTGCTGGCAAATCATTATGTATATAGCAAGGAGGAAGCAGTGGATGAAGGGAACTAAAGAATCTCTAGAAATTGGGAGCAATTCACCTGGGGTTTGACTGACTTTTGCTTTTAGGGGAAAAGCCAGAAGCAGACAGAAATCCTCCAGTTCTGTACCACAACAGCCGGGCTCGTTCCACTGGTGCCTGTAACTGTGGAAGGAAACAAGCTCCACGGGATGATCCCTTTGATATCAAAGCAGCTAATTACGACTTCTACCAGGTAACTGTTAGGGCCCTGGTTTTGCTTCAAGCAGTGCTTTTGCTTCATTGACAAAGTCTGTATTCTGAAGTGACTACAAGTAAGTTTCTCTTAACCTTATCAGCTTGTAGATGTTGCTTGGTGAAGATATTTCTGAGAGAAGACTTTTGCATGATGGGCTGACCAGAACAGGCAGTTCCAGTCTTCACCAGTGCATGTACACAGGAGCATCTATTTACACTTCAAATGTGATGGTTTCATGTGAATTTTAAATTCATTGTGTCTGTGGGCTGCATTCCCATCACTGCTTTGGTTGTCACATAGTGCAAATCTCTTGAATCTTAATTGTAGCTGGTGCCTGTTATGACTCTGAACTCCCACATCTCAGGAGTGGAAGATGGAAAGTTAACCACGTTTCTCTTTCTCAT
Source organism: Agapornis roseicollis (assembly GCA_002631895.1). Classification (NCBI taxonomy): domain Eukaryota; kingdom Metazoa; phylum Chordata; class Aves; order Psittaciformes; family Psittacidae; genus Agapornis; species Agapornis roseicollis. Next base: position 9,357 of record NDXB01018457.1, read on the forward strand.
AGCTGCTGGAAGAAAAATGCTGCGGGAAACTGGAGCACATCAATTTCCCTGTATTCCAGCCAAGCACACCTGATCCGGCGCCTGCTCGGGATGAGTCGTCGCCTGCCCCTCCAGAAGGCGAGATTGAGAAACTCAAAGAGAAAGAACCTCAGACTCAGGGGGAAAGCACAGGCCTGAGCTTAGCCCTCAGCCTGGGGCAGTCGACGGGCAGCTTGGGCACTTACCCGCCCGATGCCCAGGGTGGAGGGGACAACACAGAAAACCACGGACAGAGCGGGGACTCCAAAAGTGAGAAAAGGCCGAGCCTGGTCGATCGCCAGGCCTCCACTGTTGAGTACCTCCCTGGGATGCTCCACTCCAATTGCCCCAAAGGTCTTTTGCCCAAGTTCTCCAGCTGGTCACTGGTTAAGCTGGGGCCTGCTAAGGCTTATAACTTCCACACAGGTTTAGATCAACAAGGCTTTATCCCAGGAACAAATTATTTAATGCCTTGGGACATTGTCATCAGGACAAGAACTGAAGATGAAGGGGACTTAGATACCAATTCCTGGCCTGCACCTAACAAGGCTGTGCCTGGAAAAAGAAGCGCGGTTGTGATGGGGAGAGGAAGAAGGAGAGATGACATAGCTCGAGCTTTTGTAGGGTTTGAATATGAAGATGCACGTGGAAGGAGGTTCATGTGTTCAGGGCCTGATAAGGTCATGAAGGTGATGGGAGGGGGGCCAAAGGAATCTGCCATCAAAGCCCTCAATTCTGACATGCCACTGTACATCCTATCCTCGACGCAGGGACGGGGACTGAAGCCACATTACGCCCAGTTCATGAGGCTCTTTGTGGTGGTTCCTGATGCTCCACTGCAGATCACACTAACGCCTCAGGTAAGACACGGAAGAGGGAGTCTGGTGACTGCAGACAGGGTGGATTGGTGCAGCATTGATTGCAGGACTGGAAAGCACTGGCATGGTAGGCAAAGGGTGTCAGAGGGGTGCTACAGGAGACTCCTGATTCAAAACCTATTTCAGACGAGTTCTCTAAGGCACTAGTCACCAAAAGTAGCTGTTTCATAAACAGTCTGTTTCCTTTTAAATTCAGGATTGGTTTATGGCAGCTTTATACTTTGTGTAAAGTAAGCTTTAAAAAATACTTTATCAAGGATGAGTTAATGGTGTTCCATACTGTAATAATTGCTTCTTTTGAAAAAGAGAACAAGTGGTTAGTAATAAGAATGAATATATCATTTTAAACGTCAGAGAAAAGCAGTCACTCGTTGCTGAGATTAATTAACCTTAGTTACCCTTTGAATTTAGGAGGTGAAATGATGTTAAAAAAATGAAGAAAAAGCTCCATAAGAACCTGCTTTGCTGCGGAAGTTAAAGGCAGAATACTGACTGCAGCACCAGCATTTCAATGCCATTTGCAATTTATCCTGTTACTGTTTGAAACTGAGGCAAGCATTGAAGGTTCAGTTTGTGCTGATACTTTGCTCTTCATTCCCAACTTACATCTGTAGCACAGCTTTTGACTTTCTAAAGGAGTGTTTTTATTATGAATACCTGTGATGCTATGTGGTGTGGCTTTCACACATCAGTTTCTCATGTGAGTAAGACTTTCTGAAGCTTTTAAGGTGAATTATACAAAGGACCTATTAAATGTTGCTGAAATCCTTGAAAATTCCCATTGGTTTAGAGGGAGGTAACAGCTCAGGGATGGGTAACTGTGGTGCAGTATTGAAATCCAATGTGAACGCCCTAAGGGGCGAACAGCTTGTGTTTGTATTGGGGATCTCTTTGGTAGGATGTAATCTGCAGCCTTAAATTCAACATCTTTGCTGTGGTGAAACTGGAAATGGACCAGTCACACAGTAATGGTCTCACAGCAACAGCACAATGGTTTCCTGGGGTATTGTTATTTTATTTGCTTTTTTTGTTTTAATTCTAATGATGTTTCGTTATCTGCTCACACTTCATTTCAGGTTCAGCCAGGGCCACCACCTTGCCCTGTGTTTTACCCTGAGAAGCAGGAGATAACCCTCCCATCTGACGGACTGTGGGTTCTGAGATTTCCATATGCGTACGTTACAGAACGTGGCCCCTGCTTTCCTCCCAAAGAAAGCCAACAACTAATGAGTTACAAAGTTCTCCGAGGAATACTGAAAGCAGTTACACAATAGCAACTATTCTGGTGGACTGGTTTTCGTTTGGAAAGACTTACCTTCCTCCCAGATGGGTTTTGGTTCATGTCTGCTACCCAACAGCTGTCGCTGCAGTGAGGGCTGCTGTATTTTGCTGGAGCACAGTCAGTTGGCACAGGAAGGAACCAGACTCATGGGACTTTTCCATTTATTAAATCTTCATATGTAAAAAAATAAAAGCTGCTGGCAATGTGCTGAGCCTGTACTACCATGTTTTGAGAATTATGCTTTTTTCCATCCCATTCTTCTAGACACACAGTTAGGAATATTTAAGAATTAGCATTGCCTGAAATCAGGTTTCTTTTGTCATATTGAGCCAATAATGAGCTGAATCTTTCATCTTTTCCTAAACAAGGTATTTCTGTGTAAATAGATGCTTTTATTGTGGGTTGCCTTTGATCTTGTCTTAAAGGGATTTCGGTTCTGATTTCTATTAATACCAAAGTCAGAAACAGGCTTACCTGTATCAAGGTGAGGTATTTTACTATATTTGTATTCACAGATCAGATTTTGTTAAAAGGCCAACTTAATTTAATATTTTGGAATGTCAGATCTCTTTGGAAACTAAATCTGCTGTTATGGAATTATGGAAAACTTAGAGCTTGTTCCTTGTAAGCCTAGCTTGACGTGCAGTGATTAAACAGACTTCTTGTGAAAGGACAGCTTTGGCCTGGTCTGAATCTCAAATTGAGGGAGTTTGGTTTCCTGATGTGCTGCGGGATGGGCTGAGAGGCAGCTGAAACCCCCAGAGCTTTGCATGGGGCTGTTGGTGCCAAAACATCAATCATGGTCAACCGACTCCTAACTTGTAGTTGAGGTAAGATGCATTAGTGCCAGTGCCTGCAGGGGGAGGCCTAACTGAATTTCTACAATACCTGTTTTTAGTTAGCATGCATATCGAATTTAATTTGCTGTAATGCAGTAATTATACTGCATGACCAGAGTTGAGACCTGCTTTCCGTTCGGTTCAGTACATCCCCAACCAGCTGGGTGTGGATCAGTGAAGACAACGGTACCTCATGATACTCCCCACGAGTCCGGGGTTACCAAGCGCTTAGCGGGGCTCAAGCGCTAAGCTGAGGAGCGCTGCAGGGAACGGTTCTCTCGGAGAGACGCGGCCATGAGACAGGGAATTAACGCGTGCAGCTGGAGGCGGCTGCCGGCGTTTGCTAACAGCGTGTACCGGCGCAAGGCGTGACAGCGGCCGAGGGCCCGGCCCGGCCCGGCTCGGCTCGGCTCCGCCCGCCTCAGCCCGCGGAGCGACTCCCGCCTCACGGCCGAGCCGCCGGAGGGTAGGGCAGGGGTCCCCGCGCCTGCGCACTGGGGGCGGCGGTGCGGCTGCGCAGCGCTGGCGTCTCGCTGAGAACCGGGCGAGGGGCGGGCCGGGCCGGGCCGGGCGGGCAGCGGGACACAACCGGCGAGAGGCTGCACCATGTCGGCGGCGCTGTACGTGCTCTCCACGCTGGGCGGATACGTCCTCACCTCGGCGCTGCTCCTCAAGTGTCCGGGGCTGCTCCACCGGCCGAAGCGGCAGCGCTTCCGTTGCCGGCACATCTCCCACCGCGGCGGTGAGTGACGGGATGCGGGGTGTGTGTGTGTGTGTGTGTGTGTGTGTGTGTGTGTGTGTGTCTGTCTGTCTGTCTGTGTGTCTGTGTGTCTGTGTGTCTGTGTGTCTGTGTGTCTGTGTGTCTGTGTGTCTGTGTCTGTCTGTGTGTGTCTGCCTGCCCGGTGCGGCCCCGGGGCGCCGCTTCCCGCCCTCCCCTCACGGGGGCTGAGGGGCTCCCGCGGTTCCCCGCTGCCTCAGTGCGGGCGGGAGGTCCGGAGCCCCGCGGAGGGTGCTGAAGGGCCCCCGGGCGCTGCCCGCCGCTCGCAGCGGGCTCCCTGCAGACCTTCCTCCCGCAGCCTAATTTTAGGAGCCACCTGCTGACCAGGGCTCGATCTCAGAGCGGAATCCATCTGCGAACTCGGAACGCGTCAGCCCAAAGCTGCTTGTGTTACGTGGGTCGGGATCGTTCGCCTCTCAAACGTACATATTATTTGCTTCAATGATTCTGTTCTGTGGCGTTTCTCCTCCTAATGAGAGAGGTGGCTTAAACCAGCTACCAAAGGTGAATCTTTTTGCCTCTAAACGCCTATGTGCTTTGCTTTCTGATTTCGGAAGAAACACAGTTAGCCGTGACTTTGTTCTTGCTCCCCTTGCAGTTGGAGGCAGTTTAAACGGTTTAGTGCTGTGGTGAAACCGATCCCATTTTGAGAGTTCTGTCTCCTCCATACACCTTGTGCCAGGGCCTTGTGGGTAGGCTGCTTGTGTCTGTCTAAAGCGCTTTTAAAGTTTCTAATACCTTTTCCTAAGTATTGGGGAGGAGAAAAACTGGAGGAAATTGTATTTTCCTGTCCTGTGAAGATCAGTTCCACGCTTTCCCCTCCTGCCTCATTTAGTTCATGAAAAGTCACTTTTCTAGTAAATGAGATAGGGAGATAGGCCAGATGCCAAGTGTCACCAGTTGTCGGTGTCACATCAGTGCTGTGTTTGATCACATTTGTAGCCAATGGTCCTTAACTGCTGCCTTGAATTACCAAAATGCAAAGGCTAGAGCTTCTCTCTTGCAGATTTTATTGCTCACGTTTCTTTTGTTTGCACATCAGATTGTTTTGTTGTAACTCTAGTTTTAAGTACAGCATAAAATGTGCCTATATTAGCTGTTCCCTGGTGTTTTTTTCACCCCATGAACGAAGGTTCTCAGTTTTGATTGTTACCTGTTTGTTTGTTCATTTGCCAGCTATTTAAAACTTCCAGATGGCTTTGGAGCTTGCTTTTGTTTTCACTTCTTTGCAGTGACCTTAGTTAAGATAACACAGCCCTGAGCCTGGAGAGGAAGTGTTTTGGCTAGTTGCACTAAGCACCATTAGAACAACAGGAAAGCCTTACTCAATAGGTGGATTATTCATTGTTTTTTCAAAGACAAAGTCCACAGCCTTTGAATTGTTCTGTGCCTGTGTAGTGTGAAATACACCTGTGGGGAAGGTACAACCCTTAGCATTTGGGCAGCTTGCTGGCTGTTGGGTACTGTGAGACTGACGATCGCTTGCTCTCTACTCTCTGTAGCGTTTACCTTGTAACTTAGATTCCTGTGGGGCGTAAGTGCTCATCGAGCTTTAGTCATGCTGTAGCTTTAGACGCAATGTGAGGTTGCCTATTGCGTTCCTCCTGTTAACTTAATAGATCGAGGTAACGCTTAGCTTGTTTGGCTTTTTCTGGTCTGAATTTTAAGTCTGTGGGTTTTGATTTCGCTTCTTTCTTCACACAGGAATGTTCTTATGTTGGTTTATAGCTCATCAGGGCAAGCACCCCTGAATTATTTCTTCACTTCCGTATAATTTTAAATGTAGTCACTTCTGAGAACATAATGAGGTCTCGATGTTCTGTGTTAAGAGTCCTCTGCCAGTGCCAGCTTCATGGACTGGGTTCCAGGGTCTTTGAGGCAAGGTAGCATGATGAGTTTTACAGAATCACAGAAGAGTTGATGTTGGAAGGGACCTCTGGGAATCATCTCATCTGATGAGACCAGGCCAAGGGTGACTACAACAGGTTGTTCACAACCTTGTCAAGTTAGGTTTTGAGTGCATCCAAGGATGGAAGCTGCACAGCCTCTCTGGACAGCCTATTCCAGAGTTTGATCACTCTTGCAGGTTTTTTTTCTTATGTTTATAAACTGTGTTTCCTGTATTTCAATTTGTTCCTGTTGCCTCTTGTCCTTTCCCTGGGCACCACTGAGGAAAATCTGGCCCAGCCTTCTTTACTTCCTCCCATCTGGTGTTTATACACGTGGGTAACATCCTCCAAAGCTTCTCCAGGCTAAACAATTCCAGTGCTCTCAGCCTCTCACTGTATGCAAGAATCTTTTATTCCTTAATTTTCACAGCGTCTCTTTATTTCCTATGGACTTGTACGAGTAGATTCGTGTCTGTCTTGTATTTTGGAGCCCAGAACTGGGCGTGTCACTGTAGATGTGATTTCACTGGTGCTGAGTACAAGAACAACAGTCACCTCCCTTGACCTGCTGGCAGTATTCTTCCTGACAGCCTGATTTGCTCACATCAGGGGGAAGAACCCTCCTTGAGTCAGTGCTTGACATTGACTCCATCTTGTCCCATAGTAGTGCTTTCAAAGTTAGAATCTATAACTGTCATTTTTTGATGTTACCTTTTGGCTCATAGGATGCTGAAGTTTGCTGGGGAAGGTGATTTCTGTGTGAGAAATGTAACAACATAAGTAGATGAGACCTGGATCTGGAGGTGCATTTAAGTACCTGTCAGAAGCCCTTTGGTCAGCCCAGCCTTTTCATTTTTAAGGAGGGAAAATGATTTAGCACATCAAATCACTTGCTTGTCTTAGTTCCCTTTTCTGAGTGTGGTTGGTTTGTGGAAGCCGTGTTTCTAACCCAGAATTCCTGTTTCAGCTGATCTCTCAACTTTTTTCCTCATTTTCACAGAACTCTGCAAGTCAGGCTTTCTGTTACCAACTGGTTTGACTTGCCATACCTACCTCCTAGCATGGCACTTGTCAAATCACTCACTTTTAAGTTGTATTTTTGGAGCTTTCTGCCCAGGACTGTTGGTTTGTTCACAAATTGAAGGCTGACTCCAGGTATTTTCCCCTCTCTTACCATGCAGGATGCATGGGCTGAGTTGTCACAATTGATAAGTTATCTAAAACCTCAATTTTTATTGCAGGTAACTTGTAACTGATCATCCAAGTCCTGTGCAGGTTTTCCCCATCTGTTAGGCAATCATTAAAGTATACAACGAGATTCTCATGCTCTACTCTCTACCCCTGTCACTTTTGCCGCTTGGCTTATCCCTAGTTCTGCCCTCCAATCCATAAAATATTAGTGAATGCCTGCTCACAGAAGCTGCTGTGGATTTACTGTATCAGTTCATGATAAACAACACAGATTGTGTCATTGTAAGTCAGTTAAGTCTCTTGTTGTCTGAACTTGCCAATGCAAGCTCACCTGATAATAACTATATTAAATTGCTAGTTGTGCCTGCATAGAATTGCATCACTTTCATTAAGTAACCAAGCACAGACTTGTGTAAGGACATACTGATGAGGCCTCATTGATAGGCAAAGCCTTAATTGGAGCTTTTATAATTGTTGCTTACAAAGTCTGTCATTCATCACTGTCAGTGAGTACTTAAAATTTGCATCGATATCCTCATTGGTACGTGCATCTTCCTGAAGTTGGATTTCAGGCTATGATACTGCCAGTCTTCTGAGGGAGGGAGAAGGCCCAAACAAGCTTTTCCACTCCCTAACCAGGCTGGCTTTCAAAGATTTTTATGTTGAGAATGATGGCTTAAAGAGTTTACTCCTGCCTGAGAGAAAATGCTTGTGCCTTCATTTCTTAACTGGAGTTGATGTGTGTTTCATTTCTTGTGTATGAGGCCTCCTTTTGCCAGCAGCACAAACCTGCGCTAACAGATTTGTGCTGTTTCAAGATGTATTCTTGCACTGAGAAAGGAGGTTGTTGCCTCTTTGAGCATCAACTGGGTCACACGTTTAGGGAATATCAGCTTTAAAGAGTCTTGGGCACTTTTTTCTTTCCCTTTTGTTTTGGGTTGGTATTTTTTTCTTTCTTTCCTCTTGTCACCTTTCCTTGTGTTAACCCAGAGTTAGTGGGAGTCGACGTTTTGCATATACTGTTCCTATGCCTGTAGAGCACATTGTTATAGCCAAATTCAGTGCCTTTAAGGGAAAACGGCATCCAACCTCTGGTAAAACAAACCAAGACACGTTTTGTTACACAATCCAAGATAACAGTATTCTCCCCCTTCCCTTCAGGAAGTCCTGTCTCTTGGGTCTCCCCAGTAGGTTAGTGGCAACAAGGGTTTCTGACTCTAGCCTCATACTACCTCCAAATATTTCCTAAAACTATACATATTTATTATTTTTAAAAAATTGTTTCCACTGGGATTGAGGGGAGGAAAAGGAATTTTCACATGTTTTAGTTTTTGTTACTTTTGTAGGTGCTGGAGAAAACCTGGAAAACACGATGGCAGCCTTTCACCAGTGAGTACAAGTGGAACTAATAATGCCTAAGTCAGCGGTGTTCTCCCTGTTTGCAGTGAGTGAAGCAATCAATGGAGATATGACTTCATCAGTTGTTTGGGGCGCAGTGTCCTCTTTCTGAAAGTCATCTCTCCTTTAGGTGACTTCTGTGGATTGCTAAACATCACTCCAATTTAAATGGGAAGGAATTGGGATATCGCAAACCATGGGTTGCACCCGATAACGTGGTAGACTGGCCATTTGAAATAAAACCCCTGAGGCCTGATTCCTCCTGTGTTAAATAAAGCATGAAGCAATACTGCTTCCATGTTTAATGGTGATTACTTCTGTTAACGTATATATCATTATAAAGTTACTTGTTGTAACCAGCAGCTGTTTTTTCTAGATGCATTGCTGTTTCACAAAAGGTATTTCAGGTCATATCCTAGACCAATTAGCATATTAGCTAATTAGCATACAAGGCTGGATTTCAGGAAGTCTGAATCTGTTGACTGCTGTTATGGCTGTAAGAAATCCCTGTAAAACTATTTAAAATGTTTGTGTTATGTTTTTTCCCCTTTATACATATGTGAAGCGAAAGCCTTTTATCTAGGGGTTTAAGGTGGAGCTTGTACTGGAAAGCCTTTTAAGTCCCCAGAGTTTAAGTAGTGAATTCTAACACGGTTCTTGAAGGCATTTCAAAAGGAAGCATATCTAAAACTCTAGCTGCCAGTGAGAAGTGACCAAATTACTTTGGCTTCTACTTGTTTTGATTGTTTTGGGCTTTCTTTTCAATTTGCTTTTTTGCTAAGTAGCCTCATCGGTTTGCACATCCCCTTGCAGGCTGAGGAGTGCCAGCTTTCCCAACTGAGCAGTGCTATTGAAAGCACTGCAGTATTTTCTGTCTCCATGGAAGCTTAGCATACTTTTGTGTTTTGGGTTGCTGGTTTTTTTTCCTGCTGATCTGCCTTTTCTCAAGTCTTCTACTATGTTTCCCGAAAGTGTGGTTTTTTTCTGTTTCTGCTTTTTAACCATTTCTTGATTTTCATTTAGTATCATACTGGTTTTAAATGTCTGGGGCTCTTGCAAAGTGAGTTATACCATAACTTATTTTTATCTCATTCCCACAAGTAAGCTGTAGCACTTGGAGTACAGACTGTGCTAGGAGTCAGACAATGTTTTGTGGTAATACAGGCATTTGTCTGACTCTCCTCTGACCATTCTAATTATTTATAATTATTACAGTGGTAACAGATGTGTTGAGGTCTGCTTTTTGAACTCATCACAACTGCTGATGCCAAAGTTCAGTTACTTTGAGATTGGTTGGATACAGGCATTGTACTCCTACAGAAAGCAGAGTCAGAGCAATTACTGCATTAGGCAGTAGAAAGTCTTCTGGCTTCCTCTGTCAAGGGATAAAGGCTTTGTCCTTCCTATCTGTTCACTCCTATCTCCACTGGTAAGCTACCAGAAGGAACTGGGAAGAAGATTGGTGATCTATGTGGTGAAAAATTAACCTAGATTGGCTCAGATGTCTCGTATGAGCTAACCCACATTTTAGGCATCGGATTTTGCATGAAGCCTGCAAGAGCTGCTTCTGCAGGTTTGGACACACAGCCATGTTTGACTGTAGTTGAATCCAAAAGAGGATGCTTGTCTGTAGCATACGTCCTACCCACTTGGTTTTGCCTTGTTGACAGTAACCTAAGTATTGACAAGCAGATAATTTTATTGATGCTATTTACTCTTTAACAGCACTTGGAGAATATTTAATGCTGTTACATGACAATGAAAGAATTATTATAGTAGTACATAAAGCGTATGAAAGCAGAGGTCTTAGTGGTAATTTCAACCTCTAACTATCTTAATTTATAAATATTCTGGAAAGCAATTACAAGCTTTTTGTACCAAAGACAGTACTTCTTTGGTTTTGCATGGTAAAATGACTAACAGATGTTTATTGGTGGGCTGTGATCATGTTATGTTGCATTTAAATGCTGCTGTGATGGGTTTAGATTTTAAAATAACTGATCTTAAGCTAAGAGAGACACTTTGTGTCTTAAAGCATTTGAGGATCTGGCACAAAAGATGCCATAAGGATTTAATTACTAGTTTAATAATCCCTAATAGAGCCATGTACTTTAGCATTGTCTTGACAGGAAGCAGCTAAGTAAACTCTCCAGGTATTTCATTATTGTATTTCCTTTTCTTTTATGAGCATACTTTAGAGAGAAAGCTTTAAACACTGTAGTTACAGGAATAAAAGCATGAGATCAACTTAGTATTTATAAACTCTATACATTGTGCTACATTAGGCGTTGCCTAGTGGAATTTAATTTGCAAAGTAAGGCTTTTCTTAGATAGTTTCTGGTATGTCATTTGACTTGAAAACAGTCAGAGTTAAACACAAGTGCAAAAAGCTCAATCATCTTAATTTGCAAATGGGAGTCTGCTTCACTGCTTTTGTTCTGGAGCAGTTGGATCTGAATCCAACACATTCTTCTGAATCTGGAGTCTTCTCTGGAGTCCTGTAGATTGCTGTGTTCTTACAGAGCTGCAGAACAAGCTGATTTCCAGCTGAAAAGACTCGGCACTTCACGGGAGCTTATTTAGCAGCAAGCTCCTAGTAAGAGCCTGGCCAATTCCCAGAGTTTTTACCAAGGAAAGTTGTTCTCATTTTTCCATGTAGCATCACTCCTGAATTTCTGAAGCAGTAATATTTCTAATAAATTTGGCTGGTTAATTAATAATACATGGTACTAGCTGGGAACATCTACAAATTTGGCAGATCTCCTGCAGTGTGTTTGGGAATATGTTCCTCAGGAGGCAAAATTACATGGAACAGGCTGTGTATCTTTTATGTCTAATAGGATTTTGTTCCTCTCCTAATTCTTAATTAGTGGCACTGGAAAACAGTTAATAAATTGGTTTTAATTTGACAGCTGTCTTCTTGGTCATTATCCCAGCTGGACCAGAAATTGTGTTAAACACTTAAGGGAGTAGGTTCAATTTTATTGTGTTTTTTTTTTGTTTTGCTTTGTTATTGCATTTGTGAATGTTTGGGGCACATCTGTACTTAAGGAAAAGGCTGTTAGTGAAGTCACAGAGCTTTGGGTCTTGTATAAACTGTATTCTCAGATGTTACAGGTTTGTTCATAGGTGTTTTGAGGGAAGTCTTCATGCTTCAGAGCAGTTCTTTGAGCTGTCTGCTGGGACCTTCTGAGTGTCTTTTCTAAGGAAATGAGCAATTCACTTCTTCTTGGTAGTTTTAGTCTGGTGCGAGGTTTCCTGTACTTACTTTTTATCAATATTATTACTGCTTTCTGCTCTCTTTACACTTATAAGCTAAGCTTTGAATTGGATTAGAACTCTTCAGAGCAGCAGATTGGAACAGGAATAGGTTTTTTTTTTTCTTTGAAAAATATGACTGGCTTCTAATGGTTTGTATATTTTTAAAATTTAATATTACAAATTTTTCATTAAAGTATTTAATTTTTTTAAATGTCATTTTGCCAGCCAAAATCCCCATTGCTGATTTCCTGATTAGCTTCAGACAAGTAAAAAAGGGCTTTCACATCCCTGACACTTGTCCATGCTTCCCACAGAATTGCTTGTGTGTTTTTGAAGAGCTGTCTTCTTCCAGTGGCCCTCGTAAGCATCACTCAAAATTCCTTTAGCAGTCAGTTTCTGAACCCTGAGGTGGTAAGCTGCAGTCAACAGCTATTTGATTTCTATGGAAGATGAAGCCAAAGCTTAAATTCTGTCTCTGATTCATGATACCTTGTTTGTTCTTGCATCAGCTTTCTCACTACAGCAGTTACTTGCTTCTCGCTTTGTAGCAAGATGGTGAGGAATCATTGCATCATAAAGCATCCAAAGTAATTCCAGTGGGATTAGTTTAGTTGACTAACGTGTATGTGTTAGGTTTGGATCTTTACCAAAATACATGTGTGGTTCAAGGCAGGCTTCTTTGCTTCCAGTGCGGTTAATATAGGAACAGACATGTTGGAGCTGGATTGTCACTTGACAAAAGACGAGCAAGTGGTTGTGTCCCATGATGAGAACTTGAAGAGATCAACAGGAGTTGATGTCAACATATCTGACCTCAAATACTCTGTAAGTTGAAGATAAAAATGGTAGTGTTAGATGATATTTAAAATGTGTTTGTGGAGTGACTGGGGTGGCAGGAAGCTTGTGTGCATGGATGTCTAATATCCAAAATGTGAGAGGATTCATCTTGTCTTACTGAAAGAACAAGTTGGCTTGGTTCCATGTGTAGTCAGAGGATCACCCCCAGCACAGTTCCAGAGGATAACTCCTTCCAGGAGTAGGCTCAAGACCTGTCTGGAGGTGGGCCTGCTTTGGTGTACTGATGGCGAAGCCAGCTTAAGCTCCTTTTCATGTGACCAGCTTTTTACTGGGACAATGGGCAGATGAATCCCACCTGCATTTACTGTTTTAGAAATCTGCTGTACAGAACTGTCTTTTCATCAAATATTGAAATGGAATTATCAGAATTTTCAGGCAAGTATCTGGAAATGTTTTGACTTACTCAGCTACAAGTAGCCCAAGTCTAAGAATGCCACATAGGTCAAGTAAGAATAAACACATTCATAAAATAAACTACTTCGTGGGCAAGAAGGTTTTAAAAAAAGTTTTGTCTTTAAAGGTAACTTACATGGCTTATGAATATTTTTTTTTTCCAAAAAAATGGATGATTACATTCCCACATTTGAATTAGTGTTCCATTCCCCTTTGTTTTTAAGGAACTGCCACCATATCTCTGCAAGCTGGATGTCACCTTTCAGAAAGGTAAGTTTTTGTCTCCTGCTGTTTCAGGTTACAGTAACTAAGTTTCCATTATTGTATTGTGGCAATTTCAAACTGGCAAAGGGAAAAGAGGATTTGCTTCTATTGGTATTTTGGTAAGAGAAGTTTCAAAGGGAAAATACAGTCCTAGGTTTAGAAACCAAAATAGATTTTGTTTAAGACGCCATGTATCTCTTCCAAGTAAAGGCTTCAGTTGTTTGCTTGTCTACTTCTTGCAACTGCTTTCTACCTCTCCTGTGAGTTCTTCAGAAGGAGATTGAAAATTTGTTGTTCTGAAAAACAAAGAGAAGGTAGACGAGAGTTTCTTTACCATGTAAGTGTCATTGTGCTGGTGCACTCTGGGCCTGAAGTACTACAAGATGTCAGATGATACAGACGTCTTCAGAAGATAAATGAAAAGAGCAGTAGTTATTGTATGTATGACTGAGTTCAGTACCAGTATTGCTGCAAGAGAAGAAAACGTGTTAAAAAACATAACCTCTTTTCTTGTGAAAACTGATTTTGGGGACTGCAATTTAAATAAAGCTAAAATTGAGAACACCGCAATTGAGAAGGCAACTGGAGATGATTGCAAATGTGTTTGTTTGAGGGAGTTTCTGACTGGCATGTATAACCTTTCCAGATTTCAGTTGCCCAGCAAGCAAATTTAGTGTTAAACTTTGCTATTCAAGATCGCAAAGTACTTAAAAACCAAAGAAATGGCAAGAGCCTTCAGGTAGGTCACTAGAGCCATAACCAGTTTCACACAGTAAAGTTTGGGGGTTTTGCCTTCTGTTCCATTTACTCATGATGCTTCTCCAGTAAATTTTCCTAGAAGAAAAAGTTTCCCTCTCATTGCATTTGGTATGTGGTAACTGAGCCCATATTTGCTGTTTCAGGATTGAGCGATGCCTGCCCATCTACTCTTGCTCAATAATGAATTTCATTAAGTTAAAACCTATTATGGAAACATAATTTCACAAAGTTAAAACAGGGCATTTTCATTATGGAAATGAGCTTGTCATAATGAATTACAGCCGAGTGAAGTAAATTCCTTTTTTTAATAGTTTAAAACCATGTTAAATCTAGGGACTATATACTTTTTCAAATGTTAAGATAACGAGGGCTCTGACATCTCAGCTTTTATCTGCAGAATATTAAAAATGGCCACAGCAGTGACAACTTTCTTGTTTTCCCAGAATGTCACTGTGAGGGGAAAGACAACCGCATTCCACTCCTGAAAGAGGTGTTTGAGGCATTTCCACAAACTCCTGTCAACATTGACATCAAAGTGAACAACAATGTGTTGATCAAAAAGGTACATGAAAATCCGTGCTGAACTGAGACTGAATGTCATGTAATGATGTTGAAATTCCAAAGAAGTTTCTTAGTTTCTTGGATGAATGGCAGTCTGTGCTTTTGGGCTGCTTCATCTTCACATGTTAGATCTTGCTCCGTGTATGAAGTGATCTTGTGCGAAATATCCAGCAAGCAGCTCTTTACTGACCCTTTCTGTTGACATGGAACTGATGCTACACTGCTAGAGACACATTTGGTTTGTACTTCATGTGAAGGGTCTTGCTGGCCGCAGCAGCATAAAACCACAGTGTCAGTGTAAAGATAAGTGCTCTTCACAGAAGAGGAGATCTGCTTTCCATCAGATACTATTTTGCCACTGAGCTTCCTTAAGTTCTCCAGGGGGCTTTTTGTAGCGCCCTGCCTGCATTTGAGGTAGAGTTAGTTTTCTTCCTGCTACAGTGCTGTGTTTTAGCTTTAGTATGAGAATAGTGTTGATAGCACACCAGCGATTTAGTTGTTTCTAAGAAGTGCTTACCTGAAGTCAAGAACTCGTCGTTTCTCATGCTCTGCCAGTGAGTAGGAGCACAAGAAGCCAAGAGAGAGCGCAGCCAGGACACCTGACTCAAATTAGCCAAAGGGATATTCCATACCACAGCATGTCATGCCCAGTATAGAAACTGGGGAGGGATTGGGTGGGAGCCACTGATCACTGGGGACGTGCTGGGCATTGGTCAGTGGGTGGTGAGCACTTGTAGTGTGCATCACTCGTTTTCTCTTGGGGTTTATTCCCCTCTCTTTATTTGTTATGTTTTACATCAAATACTGAACTGTTCTCTCAACCCAGACTCTTTTGCCTTTTATTCTGGTTCTCCTCCCCATCCCACTGGGGTACTGAGGGGAGGGAGTGAGCAGCTGCATGGTACTTAGCTGCTGGCAGGGGTTAAACCATGATATGTAGGTATAATGGTCTTTCCTTTTATCCACTGACCTGATCACTTGTTTCTTTCCAGTCAAAGCAGCACAATCCTCTTAAGATGGGAAAACGTATAGAAGAACTATTGTTAATGATTTGCATAGTTGGAAAGTGGGAAGTAGAGTTTCCATTAAGTAATGCTGCGCATAGTTTCAGTGAATACATCTGAGGGTCCTGCTTTTTTATGTTGCAGGTTTCCGAGCTGGTGAGTCAGTATAAGCGAGAACATTTGACAGTATGGGGGAATGTCAATTACGAAGTTGTATCAAAGTGTCTGAAGGAGGTAAGAACGGGTCCAGCTAAGCTTCATTCTTGCTTACTTGTTACTGTGTGGTGACAAAAAGTACAGCAAAGCACCCTGTAAATCAGTATTTAGTCAGCTATGCCCGACTTTCTAGATGTGATGAGAAATTTTGTGCTTAGATATATTCTGCTTAATGTGCTGCTAGGATAAATCAAACACAGTTAACATCCATATTAAGCTTAATCATGTTTTATTCTTGTTCTGTAAGATATAGGGAGGCATGTTTTTATGCCAGGAACTGTTACAGGCTGGTTTGCACATCATTCATCTGCTACAAAAGCAATTTTTCTAAGGATTGCTTATTGTCTGTTTCTTCCTATGAAAATAATGGATGTGGCCACTAGCTGACACACAGGTACATTGGTATAAAGCTGGTTTACAGCTGTAGATTTTATTTCTTTCTGGTTTATTTCTTTTATTTCTTTTTTGAGGAATTGTACCATTTAGAATTAAACTCTTTTTAGTTCAAAGGAGTTCTGCACCTGAGTGAAACTGGTCTATTTGAGGGTATGGATATTGTAATTTATCTATTCAGGACAACACACCATTTCTTACCTGAAAAGCACTTACATTTGTTCATTTTTGTAGCATCAATACCCAGATTTTTAAGTTCATAAGCCAACATCTTTAAAATGTGTTGTGATGCAAGTTGATGTGATATCAAACTGTAACAAGTCCTGTGCTGAAATACGTCTTCTTCTTTGTGGTAATACTTGTCTGACAGAGAATTCGTAATGTTGTGCAGCCTGGAAAGATGATGAAGGCAGGTAAGAAACGCCGTACTGCAGCCAGTGAAACTTTGCCTTTTCAGGTCCCTGTTGCCCCTTCAAACTGCATAAAACTGTTGCTTGGATTACAGGCTACAAGGAAGAAATTCAGTGCAAGCATGTCATAAACAGTTGGCAGCTTAACCTCTAGGTGCAAACGCTAAGCTTTAAATGTGTACTGATGAATAAATTTAATTGCAACAGACTTAACTATCTACCAAGGTAATTTAAAATCTTGCTTTCATGGTTCCTGCAGAACGCTGATATTCCCATCATCTTCTGTTTGCAACGTGTCCTCCTGCTTCTTGGCCTGTTCTACACTGGGCTGCTGCCATTCATTCCTTTCAAGGAAGAATTCTTGGAGATTCCCATGCCTTCAATCATTCTCAAGTAAGTTTGAGTCCGTTGGTGGATGCTGCACTGAAATGATAGGAAAGCAAGTGAATGATGATGCCTCCTTGAACATTGGTTTAGTCAACATCCTTGGACTGGAGAGACTGTTTTGTTAATTCAGGCACTTCTGTATATTCCTCAGGGAAAGCTGTGGAACCCTCCTCCTCTGTAGTTAACCTGTCCCTGTCCAGCTCCAGGTTACTCACTTGTTCATGTGGGGTGCCTGTGTATACCAGTGTTGCCTGTTTACAGCATTTCCTATGAATACTGCCTTCACACAGATACCTTTACAGCTTGCCATCTAGATAGTAATATGGAGCAGTTCCATATGAATAACTAATTCTTACACTTCTCTCCCTCTTTGTTGAGAACAAATTAGTCAGATTAAGGCCAAGAGGTAAGTCGCTAGTAGGGTAAATACAAGTTTTCACATGCTCTTTTTTTATCGTACTGTACTCAAAATGCTGCTGAATGCCTGTCTCTGCTGCTTCTCTTAAAGGTGGTGCATTTCTCTTGTGTAACCCAATTCTAAGTCACTGTCGTAGTGAAATTGCTGTTCTAATTTGAGAAACTGCAAGATTAATTCTTCATGCTCCTTTTGCAGGAACATCTTAATATTTTAACATGGGCCCTGGTAATCTTTTGTTTTCTCTTCCTCAACAGGCTGAAAGAACCACAGAAGGTGACAAGAAGCCAGAAATTTATTATCTGGCTAGCTGACACGTAAGATTGTATCTGATTACGTTTTTATCTCTATTTGCCTATATTTTAACAGTTGGCTCAAGCAACCGAGACTATTGCTATAGCTACTTGTTTATTTTCTGTCTCCTCTAGTTTTTTGTCAGTACAGGATAAATCATACCCAAACCTTACGTAGGTGTTCCTGTATGCTTTTATTTTTCATAAACTGAAACATACTGAGGTGCAGTAAGTGGTCGTTGTTCCAATTTAGTCTATTTAGTTTGCCATTAACTGTGATCAGCTAATTATAATGCAAGTAGATTCAGAATGGAGATTTCATGTTTCATGGAATTGTGACTGTTTCATAATGTTGGTAAAGGAGATGCTGTTTGGCTCACATGGAGCACTTTGCATCTGAAGAATATCCATGCTTCAGAGGCAACTTACAATCGCACTTTGAATGTGATTGCAGTTAGTTTCTTCTGGCTCTTCTGTGTCTGACATCTGCCAGCTTGATTTCCTAAGTGGCTAGTAGAGTTAAAATCTCTTCTGAAAGCAAAGGGATTAATTCATCACACATGGTGCGGGGTACATGTACAATGAAGGAGTCTACTGGATTTGATCTGCAGAAGAGTTGATGCAAATACCCATAGTTAATGCAGATTTCTGGGTACTGTGTTAATCAGTCTTGAGTTGCTTGAGCTAAAGGTTTTCTATAATTAGGTTTCTAATCTCTTTTGGAAAACTTTGAATCTAAATGCTGTATGAAAAGAATTATTACCGGGTATCAACACGCATTGGAAATTTCATGTGTACTTCAAGCTCTTAAATAACATCAGTCTCCTTTCTGCAGACTGCTGATGCGGAAAGCACTTTTTGACCACCTCACTGCTCGAGGCATTCAGGTACAGTGTGGCAAAGAGAAAGCAGATGTGCTTTTAACACCAGCGGCATGGGTTTGTGTTCTCCCCAGCATGTTCTGTGTGTTGCTAGGTTATGCGTTGCTTTTTGGTTTCTGAGCAATAGCTTAATGCTCTTATGTTTGCAGTTCTGTTGTTGCAAAGGAGGAATTGTATGTTTGGAAAAAACCTCTTTAAATTTCTTTAAGATCCACACACAAACACTTCAAACTTAAACCTACAAAATCTGCTAAACTGCTTACCTGTTCTGGGCTTTTAACAAAACGATTGAATACAAATACCTGAAGTCTCTGAAAGTAATGAAATGGAGTTGGAATCACCACTAGAAAATGCCTCCATCTGGAGGGCCAGGGAGAAGTTGGATGTGTTTGTGTGTATGTCTTTGGCATCTGAGTGTAATCATTTATTGTTCTAAATATATGCAGCATCATCTCTCACATGAAATAATTTAAGTAAAAAGTCACCTTTCCTATTTCTTTGAGTATTTCCTGGAATAATTTGTCTTTCCCATTTTATAGGTGTATATTTGGGTACTGAATGAAGAACAAGAATACAAGAGAGCATTTGATCTAGGAGCAACTGGAGTGATGACAGACTATCCAACAAAACTTAAGGAGTTTTTACATAATTATCCAGCATAAACGAAGAAATCCAGGCAGGTTCTTGCAGATTGTGAGCCAAGGATTTCCTTCATCAAAAACAAAAATAAGAGCAGCATTCACAGATCACTTCGAAAGGTGTAACAGGCCCATCTGTTACCTTGTCATCAGGTTGCTATCTAATGTAAAGGTTGTTTATTTATTTTAAAACTTTAATTACATAGTTTACATTTGTAAATAGCTCATTTAGCAATAGCACACTTCACATATAGTGATGACTAGGAAGCAACTTGCTGGATTGGATACCTGTAGATTATAAATGTTATTTTACCTGTCACAAGTGTTCCTAAGCAGATGTCAAGACATGTCAGTTATCCCACTTATATTCTAGTGGGCAGAAACTAAGGAATTTCTGAAAGTACTCTCTGTGTATGCATTTCCTGTGTTGCTTTTAGTTTTCAGATAACCTGTAGGGCAAAAAGGAAAATGCAGAGGAGAAGCAGAGAGCAGAATCTGTGGCTAGCTGAACAGTGTAGCCTGTGAAGTGTAGTCCATAAAGGTGGTCACTTGTTTATCAAAATGAACTCATTTGGTCAGTGGAGATATACTCTATTATTCTTATGCTAAGAATACTGAACTTGAGTCACAGCTGTACATAGA
The DNA here is from genome assembly GCA_002631895.1 of Agapornis roseicollis. NCBI lineage: Eukaryota > Metazoa > Chordata > Aves > Psittaciformes > Psittacidae > Agapornis > Agapornis roseicollis. The sequence goes on from NDXB01018457.1 coordinate 29,005, forward strand.
CCCCTTTCTGCTGTGATGGCAATGCTGTCACTCACTGGTCAAGTTCCAAGTGTGGTATTTAAGCCAGGTTCTAGGTCTGACACTGACTTCTACTGCAAGGGTCTAGGTTTGCTGCTGGTTTTAACCTGCCTGTCAGGCTACTGTGGCATGGCAAAACCTGGCTTTCCAGAAAGGAAGATTGCACTTTCTGGAGATTACACTTACTTTGAAGTAGTCTTTTCATAGAAGAAACCAATATTCTAGGAGTCTTTTGCACATCTGTAGTTCTAACATCTGTGGTCTTGATGATGGAAAGTTGGTTTTAGGGTGAAGGACCAAAGAAGACTTAAGTTTGGTCAGGAGTTTCAGGAACAAATTTAAATGTTCCTATTAAATGAATTCCCCCAAAGCAGATTTATATGCATACTTCTAAAAAGCAAGTGTCAATCTGGAGTGTGTAGATTTTAGTCTTTTAACTCCACAAAAGAACATTAAATATTAACTAAGTTCACGCGCATGGACGTGGAAGTAACGTTACTGGCAAAAGCCAGGAAACCCCAAGTGTGATGGAATGGGGTTAGGTAGGAAGGTATTTCTGGGAACTTACATGCTGTTCTGTCCCTGTGAACAGGTGTTATGTATGTGTCAAGCAGATTCGCACCTGCAGTTCCTGTGTGTTTTGTTGTTGTCATGTTAGTGGTAGGGGTTTTCAGAAGGAATTTGAATACTGTAGCTCAGTTACACATGATGACATGTATAAAGCTTAGTCATTTCATCATCAGGTACTGCTGGATGAAACTATGTTTAGTGATAGTATTTGCTTCTTTAAGGAACATTATGTGAAAATTATGGATGTTAATAATACATGCAGTAGCCAAATGCAAGAGTATGCTTCCTGCAGGGTATACTCACTGTGATAAAAACCTATAAAGTAAGTAATTTCTTATCCCTTGCTAGCTCAGATTTGAAGGATTCCTGTATCACTGCACTGGCTGCTGTTCCATACTTGTAATCATGAAGCACCTTTGCTTGTCAGTAGGCTGGCAGTTAGAATATGAAGTCTGTTTGGATGGATAATATTTGTTTTTGCATTGCAATTTCTTTCTAAGGAGTATTTCTGTGGAATAACAGTGGAAGAAACTACTGCATTTATGATTTAAGTGAACATGTGATGGTAGCAAATGACTTAAGATTTTGCCAGGCACAGAGGTGAGACTGACTGCTCTGTAGTTCCCTGGGTCATCCATTTTCCCCTGCTTGAAAATGGGGGTTATATTTCCCCTTTTCCAGTCATCAGGAACTTCCCCTGACTGCCATGATCTCTCAAACATGATGGCCAGTGGCTTAGCAACTTCATTCACCAGCTCCTTCAGGACCCATGGATGGGTTTCATCAGGTCCCATAGACTTGTGCACGTTCAGGTTCTTAAGATGGTCTCGAACCAGATCCTCTCCTACAGTGGGCCCAAGGTCTTCATTCTCACAGTCCCTGTGTCTGCCTTCCAAGCCTTGGGTGGTGCAGTCAGAGCCTTTGCCATTGAAGACTGAGGCAAAGAAGTCGTTCAGGACCTCAGCGTTCTTNCTCACAGTCCCTGCGTCTGCCTTCCAAGCCTTGGGTGGTGCAGTCAGAGCCTTTGCCATTGAAGACTGAGGCAAAGAAGTCGTTCAGGACCTCAGCATTCTTGAAACCCAGGGTAGCCAGTTCTCCTGAGAGCTTCCAGAGAGGGCCTATGTTGTCCCTACTCTGTCTTTTATTCACTACATACCTATAGAATCACTTCCTGTTATCCTTAACATCCCTAGCCAAGTTCAGTTCTAACTGGGCCTTAGCTTGCCTAACCTGGTCCCTAGCTTCCCAGACAGCATTCCTATATTCTTCCCAGGTCGCCTGTCCTTGCTTCCACCTTTTATAAGCCTCTTTTTAGCTTTGAAGTTTCCTCAGCAGCTCCTTATCCATCCAAGGAGGTCTCCTGGCCCTCCTGCTGCACTTCCTTCTAGCTGGGACTCAACACTCCTGAGCTTGTAGCAGGTGATCCTTGAATATCAACCAACAGTCTCGGGCCCCCCTGCCCTCTAGGTCTGTATCCCATGGAACCTTTCCAAGCAGGTTCCTGAAGAGGCCAAAGTCTGCTCTGTTGCAGTCCAGGGCAGTGAGTTTGCTGTACGCTCTTTTCACTGCCCTGAGGATCTCAAATTCTACCATCTCATGATCACTGCATCCAAGGCTGCCCTGGAGCATCACATTTCCAGCCAACCCTTCCCTGTTGGTGAGCACGAGGTCAAGCAGGGCACCTCTCCTTGTCAGCTCCTCTATTCCTTGCAGAAGGGAGTTGCCTTCCACACAATCGAGGAACCTCCTGGGTCGCTTGTGCCGGGCCGTGCTGTTGCTCCAACAGATGTCTGGGTGGTTGAAGTCCCCCATGAGAACAAGGGCCTGCGAGCTTGAGGCTGTTGCTATCTGTCTGTAGAGCGCTTCATCCACAGAGTCCTCTTGATCAGGTGGTCTGTAACAGACCCCCACAGTAATGTCTCCCATTGCTGTTTTCCCTTTAAGCCTGACCCACAAACTCTCTACTGACTGCTCACCTGTCCCCAGAGAGAGTTCCATAGTCTCCAGCCTATCCCTAACATAAAGGGCAACTCCCTCTCCCTGCCTACCAGGCCTGTCTTTTCTTAAGAACCTGTAACCTTCCATTCCAACACTCCAGTCATAGGAGCCATCCCACCATGTTTCTGTGATGCCCATTATATCATACCCCCATAGACGGGCACACATCTCTAATTCCTCTTGTTTGTTCCCCATGCTATGGGCATTTGTATAGCAGCATCTGAGCCAAGCTCCAAATGAAGCCGGCTTATTGGCTGGAGTGGCTGGAATATCTCTGCATTGCTCCAACAATTTATTATAGGTGCTGGCAACTGACTGGGTGTGTTGGGATGGAATGATACCTCCCTCCACCAACACATCTGATTTAAAGCATCCTTGACAACTCTGGCAAGCCTCCTACCAAACCCACTCTTCCCTTCTTTATCAGAGCAGCTCCAACCAGCCCCCAGTAGACCTGACCTACAAACTTGGGTCCCGTGTTCAAGACCCCCAAACCCCTGACTATGACACCACCCTTCTAACCATTTATTAACCTGTCCAATCCTCCTAGCTTTTATAAGGTCCTCCCCTGTATCATGGAGAATTGATGAAAAGACAGTCTGAGCTCCAGAGCCCGTAACCACCTCTCCCAGGGCTCTGTAGTCCTTTATGTCCTCTAGTCACACACTAGTTATAGAGTAGGCTCCATATGCAGCTCAGTATGTAAAAAAACCAAACAACAAAACAAAGCACCAACTTTCCACCCTTTCTGTCTTACTTTGGTTTACTAGCCAGTGTGTAGCTCCAGTTAGGTCATATGAAGTGTGGTTTTCTTCAACTCAGTTTCATTGCTGTTGAATTTCCAAGGCGCACACCTCTGTATATAATTCTGGGTTTAGAGAATACTGTGAAATAGCAATTACACGTTAAAACTTTATTATCTTAGGCTAGGAGAAGCTAAATTTTAAGATACTGGTCTTGATTTCTGGACTTAATCTCTCAGGGGACAGGTTGTAATTTAGTTTCTCAAGTTTCCCTCATCACTGCATAAATAAACTGTTTTGCTTTATTCTGTATTGAGTGATGAAACACAGTTACTGAAATGACTAACCTGTTTCTTCAATTTCATTGTAATGTTTTTCCTCTTTCTCTGTAGCAGTGGTGGTGTAAACTTCTGCCTTCAAAAACACTTAATGCATTTTCTACCACTGGTCTTCCAAATCTGATAACAGCTTTTGACTGTGCTGTTTATACATGACCTCTCTTTGATGAGCCTGCTGTTTAATATGTGAAATTTCAATGAGTCGAGTTGCATGGGAGGGAAGGGGCTCAGTGCTGGAAAGCTGCTGAGTCTGTTCAGTCACCCATTTGGGCTTTAGTACAAGAGCTAAGTTTAATCTCTTGAGATAGATGTTGATGCATGGATGAGGCCATGAATCTGAGCACCAGTACACAGGTCTTAGGCCACAATAACTGTTTGTAACAAAATAACATGGAATTGAGGTAACTGTAGAATGCTTGTTCTGTCAAATCATTGTTTTGAATATTCCAGAACTTACTGTGTGATTTTTAAACCACTTGTACAGAGAAGTGTTTGTTGAGAACTTGCACAGCTGTCCAGGAGGATGTTCAGTTAATCTCTCTCTACGAGGGGAGATTCTTTTCAGGTACTTTTAACTCTTTAAGTATTGTTTAACACTTCCTGTGAGCTGAATCCTATTGCAGAACATTTTATGTATGAAGGATGATGCGTGTATTTCATGCACTTTTAATTTGCAGAAAGTCTTGTGGACCTCTCTAGCTCCAAATCTATGAAGTGACTTTTCTTGTAAAGAAAGACTGATGCTTTTGAAATGTGACACATTAAAACATCTTTGCCCATAAAATATCTAAAGCTGAGTACTTATTGTGATATCTTTGCCTGAAAGTATAATTTCTGAGATTATGATATTTATAGCGTAGTAAACATTGAGCTTTTGGTAGTGGACTTCCTTATGTGGGTAGGGTTGCTGAAAAGAAAGGGGATATCTTACATACTCTAAACTTCTAAGAAATGTTTGGCAGTGACATTGGTGGTCTCATACAGTAATCATAGTATCTGCAACTGTGTGCAGCTAAACAAAGCCTGCAGGAGACTTAAGCCTTCCCTCTCCATGTGCAAAAGAACTTGTGAGTAAACTTTTGAAGTCAATTCCAATTTGATTTTTCTCTATTTGTTTATTTTTTAAGACAGAAACAGTAGTAGATAAACTTGACCAGAAGTGGTCTCCAAATGCAATACTTGTCTGTGCTGTCACTTCGTTGCTTCCACACAAAGGCCTGTCTGCAGAACAGGCATTGCGTGCTTCAAAGCAAGCAGCCTGCCTGGGCACATGAGAATTCAAATAATCAAATTTAAGATTGGAGAAGAGTGGGAAGGTGGACAAATTGGTTACTAAACTTCTGAAACTTTATGTTACTCAGTTTGAAGCAGATGGGTCTTGTGTAATAATGGTAGGGGGAGAGACAAGGATGAAGATCCCAAGCATGCCTCTCTGCATGTTTTTTGCTATCGGCATCTTTCAGTGTAAAGAACTGGCAAATTCTGTTTGTCTTAGATTGCAGCACCTTTAATCTAAAATGGAGTGTGTAGTTCTGTATGGATGAAAACAGAAAGGTGAAATGAGTCAACAAATGTTTCTTGTTTAATAATATTTTAAGAAGTGTTATATATGTTAGTGTTTTGGATAGCTGTGCTGGAAAGTAATTGTGTGACAGCATTGGCCTTTGCGCTTCGGTGTAAAAATGGCTGGCTGTATCAGAGCTGCTTTCTAACTATTTGGTTTTTGCAATGGTGATGCTTAGTTCTTAAGCATAATAATGCATCTTTTCTGTTTGGGGAATGTTGTCTTATTCAAAGTCTGCTCTTTGGTGTTTATCTGCTTGATTCTGGCAGCGTTACAAGATTCTGTATGCACATTTATAACATTACAAGGCAGGTTTTGAAAGCACTGACAAAATGATCTTACCTAGCCTGATTCTAGGCATCAGCTCCGACCTATAATCAGGCTCTATAATCAGTTTAATTACAGAATGTAGCAGTTCACAGATGTGGAGGATATTGTATCCTCTCTCTGTATGTACATCATACCTGAAGTGAATGGGGGAACTGAAAACATCCCGTTGTTTCTGCAGGTAAGACATGGTAGCAGAGTAACTGGTTTCATTTAAATCTAGATTTAATTTAAAAAAGATTTTACTGTGGCCTTTAAATTATCCTGAAACACTTTTCTGTAATGTCCTAAGGACAAGCTCTAATTCCCCATCTCCCACACACAGTGTATCCTCTGCCTGCTCACTCATGTTAGAAGATCTATGCAAAAGACTGTAGATGGTCAATGAAAGATTAGCAGGTTATTGCACATAAAAAGCCTTTGGTAGTTGACAGGTATCTGCTGCTGAACTGGGGACACAAACCAGCTGGTTTTGAAGATGTTCATGTTACCAGGGATTCCACTTGTAGGAGGTTTCTGTACAGTGCTGTGTTATCCTGTGTTGGGTGATAGTTTGCTATAAATACAGAGCTTTCTTCTGATGGTGCTAAGCAGGTTAATGTTTACTCCTAGAAGTAAATTTCTAGTTTTCTACTGGATTTTCCATCAAATTATATTAAATATTAAGTTTTAAGGTCAAGTGTAATTTTAAACCTTGGGGCTTCACATTAGGTAAGAGAGGTGAAGTGGGGGTTTTGTACATAACACTATTTAGTACCTTTTAAAGGATCTTAGCAGCCTGATGAGTGGATTCTGTAGATTGCTCTGGGCAGTATTTTATTTCTTACTACACATTCTAAATGGTTAGTAAACCAGAGTAGGGAATGGGGAAGCATTGATGAATGTTCATGTCTTTTAACATGGGAAGTATTTGTCTGTGATGACTTCAGGTTGTATAACCTGTCATACATCTGCAGTTCTAAGATTTGGCACTTGGAATATTCAGAACTTACCAGTTTATCGGAAGCAAGAGGGCTTGGGGTGCAGCTGTTTTCATTTCAGGGTAGACTTTTTTTCCTTCATTGATGAGTGAGATCATCAGTGTCAGTAGAATCAGAGAATCACAGATTGGATTGGAAGGGATCTTAGAGCTCCTCCAGCTCCAACCCCTGCCACAGGCAGGACCCCTTCCACTGGAGCAGCTTGCTCCAAGCCCCTGTGTCCAACCTGGCCTTGAGCACTGCCAGGGATGGGGCAGCCACAGCTTCTCTGGGCCATCACCCTGTGCCAGCGCCTCAGCACCCTCACAGAGAACAGCTTCTGCCTCAGAGCNCCAAGCCCCTCAACCTGGCCTTGAGCACTGCCAGGGATGGGGCAGCCACAGCTTCTCTGGGCCATCACCCTGTGCCAGCGCCTCAGCACCCTCACAGAGAACAGCTTCTGCCTCAGAGCTCAGCTCAGTCTCCCCTGGGGCAGGTTCAAGCCGTTGCCCTTGGCCTGGCCCTACAGTCCCTTGTCATAGAATCATAGAATCGTTAGGGTTGGAAAGGATCTTAAGATCATCCAGTTCCAACCCCCCTGCCACAAGCAGGGACACCTCACACTCAACTGTGCCACACAAGGCTTCATCCAACCTGGCCTTGACCACTGCCAGGGATGGAGCACTCACAGCTTCCTTGGGCAACCCATTCCCGTGCCTCAGCACCCTCACAGCAAAGAATTTCTTCCTTAGATCCAATCTAAACCTCCCCTGTTTCAGTTTGAACCCGTTCCCCCTTGTCCTGTCACTGCAGTCCCTAATGAAGAGCCGCTCCACTCTCCAGGTTTCCTGCAGCCCCTTCAGCTGCTCTTTGATCTCCCCTTCAAGAGCCTTCTCTTCTCCAGGCTGACCCAGCCCAGCTCCCTCAGCCTGTCAAGGCATCTTAGAGGTTCAGGTTTGTCCCTAGAAGTTCCTACAATGGATTGTTTCCCTGGCTGGCAGACGCAGAGCAGCAGAACGGCCCCCGGGTCCTGCCTGTTCTCCTGCCCCTTGCCGCGGGAGGCCGCCACCTCTTTGCGATTGCTGCCCTTTTCGGTAGGGCTCTAACCGGTACAAGCAATGTATTCCTATGGGAAGCGAGGCGCGTGGGCATACAGGTAGTGCGGGCTTTACGGCTGCACGGTCATCTCGGTGATCTGGGGGCACCCGATGAAGCACTGGGCAACGTTTGCTGTTTTGTTGGAACAAAACTAGTGCTGCTGCTATTGCAGCGCTATTAATGGTTAATGGATGGAAGCACCTTAAAGGATGATTAAAGGTTAATGGATGGAAGCACCTTTCTTTGATCTGGAATTTCCCTGAACATGGACTTGAAGAAGTTGTTTCCTGATGTGTCTGATAAAATTTGAAGCATCCCCACTTAGCACCTAAAGAAGAAAGGCAGTATTATGTGAGAGATCTCGAGTTACAAGGCAAGTAACATCAGCTAGGAACAAAACCTGGGAGTGCTAGGCACCTGAGAGCTTTATCGTGTTTTAAGTACCACTCATTTCTAAGGCAGCACTAAAAATGCTGAGGTAGCGTCTCAATGAGTGATTCAGTGCTTTCACCACGATATTGTGGTGGCAAAAATTAGCCGAACTCAGTGATAAATTAGGCATTTCTGGTCTAAGTGGTAATGGAAGTTGAAACTGTTGTGAGACACTAACTGTGCTGTTCAGGCTCCAAAAGATGGGTGCTTGCAGATAGAGAAGTTAAAAATCCATCTCAGCTGTTCAGTTGAAAGCTGGGATGTCAAATAGAGCAGAGCCAAAATTCAGATTCCTTTTTTTAATGAGTAAACTTCCCCAATGGTTAGCCCAGTAAAGGCATAGATGCTGATTAAGCTGTGCTTGCACAGTTTGCAGCCAAACTCTAACACAGAATCAAATGAGACTTGAGGCTTCAATGAGAAAGTACCTAGGACCTAAGTAGCTTTTTATTCCTCAAAAGTGGGTGAAATGCTGCTAACGAAGCACTCTTACCACTAAAAAGCTTCTGGCCAAGAAGAAAGCTGGGCTTTTTTATGGTCTTATTTTTCTATGACTTCAAAGCGATGTGAACCTCTAGATTTCCATGGTGATGCTGAACTTACATAAATGTCATTCCCATCCACCACCACTCTAAAACAAGCCTACTACAAGAGTACTTTTCATGTATGTAATGAATCTTGCTGTTCTCCATGTAAATAATAATAATAATAATAATAATGTATTTTTATTAGCAACCCAAAAAAGTCTGCATTGCAGCTCGCTTTTGGGTGAGAAGAAACCAAGTCCCTGTTGTGCAGCAGGCTCCTGTGCATGCACAGATTTATTCTGCTGGTGGCTTCACCCTGGGTACTTGTGGTAGCTTCTCACAACTCTTGGTGACATTTTTTCTCCCTTCCTGCACATAACTCGCTCTGGATCAGTTAAATGCACCTTCCGTTAGCACTGGTGAGATGGTCTGAAACCCTGACATGTTCGCTCTTGCTGCTGGGTTTGAGAAGGAAGGAGGTTATCTAAGAAAACAAGCTTGAAGTAAGCTTCCAACATAGGCTCCTGGTGCTCCTGTAGCTTGTCTAAAGGTAATTCAGCAAGTTCCTTCTTCATTTGAGTGTATTTAGTAGCTAGGAACTACCATGGTGCTTGAATCACTGTTACCAGCAGATTTCAGTTGTACTTGGGAGTACCGCTAGCTTCCGGGGGGAAAAAGTATTGTATTTTAAAATGTGGTCTAATCTAATCTAGAATCCCTTAGCTAGCTGGCATCTGTTACTCATGCAGTCAGAGGGTGCATTTTGTTGTGTGAAATAAAGCTGTTTAGGTCACAAGGTAGTGGGTCCTTTCCCTACCGACAGGTATTAAAAAGACCCACAACTAACAGCAATATTTAATTGCCCTTTACTGTGCTTGGGAGTCCAAATATGACACCTATGGAACAGAATGGTGCCCTTGCAGTTACCAATAATGACCAGTTCTTAGGGGATTGCTTAAAATAGTCTTAATTATTTGCTAAAGCAGTGGAGTGTTGGAACAAGAACGAACTATTTCACCCAATAAGGTATGTAACTTCTGTCCCTTGAGGTAAGGAAAGGACGGAGAGAGAACATTCACTGCTGTGTAAGGTATGGTTTTAATAATCACTGTTACACATGTGCTGGCATGAGCTGAAATGCAGTGAAAAGCCTCCAAACCAGCTCGTTTGGAGCTGTTTTGTCTCTTAATTTGAGGTGGTTGCGTTTAATTTTGCCCTTGCGCTTTTCCCTGGCTCAGCTGTGAGCACACTGCTGTGCGCTTGTGTATGTGCATGTACATACATGTACATACGTGTTCCCATGGGACCTGCAGGTACTCGGGTGTAGGACTACCAGGATCACCACCAGCAGTGGATGCAGCTGATGGAGATTTCCAGGACTAATATCCGTTATCTTCGTTTGTGGTTAAGCATCACGCTAATTACGTGTTCAAGAAGGTGAATATAAGGGGGGGGGGTGTGCGTTCGTTGGTGCGTGATGCGGTTCAAGCGGCGGTGGGGGCTCCCAGCGCCTCTCTCTTGATCCGGCAGGGTTAATTACTTCGTGTTTAGTTCACCTGCGCTAATTGCCTCTGCCATTTAACGACAGAAACAGCGCTGCCATGGGGGTTGGGGGGGTGTTATCGATCATCCCCTTCCCGTACGTGTCGGTGACGGGAGCGCTGCCTGCGCCTTTAAGAGCAAACGCCTCTGTTTGTTGTTCCCCCCCGCGCTGCACGCCGGCCGCTCCCATTGGCTGCCGCTGCCCCAGCTGCTGTCTTGCGGGGGGCGATGCCCGTGTGCCGGCCTCGCGATCTGATTGGTGGCGAAAAAATGGGCTGCGGCCGGCGATGTCCAATTGGAAGGGTGTTGCTATGTGCCAGCGAGCTGCGATTGGCTAGCGGCGCTGCCGTTCAGGGCCAGCAGGCTCGCCGGAGAGCCTATAAGGGGCGGGAGCCGGCGGGAGGGGGAGGGCGCTGCGGGGCTGCCTGGTGCTCGTCGGCCGCCGCGCTCCGTCTGCGCTGGGGACGCGCTTGAGGCGGCCGCGGCGAGTGAGTGCGGCGGGGGGCGAGCGGCGGGACCGGCACCGGGAGTGGGGCCGGAGCGGGCGGCGGGGGGGGAGGTGATTGGGGCTGGGCCGCGCCGGAGCTGCGCCACAGCAACGTCCGCGTCCGTCCCCCCGTGCCCCCTCCCTTTCTCGTCGCGGAGGGGCAGCGCGGGCCGGGGCCGCGTGTCCTCAGGGGAGCACCCTCGGCGGCTTTCCCTGAGGGGAGCCCCGCCGGTTCGGGGCAGAGGGCCCGGGCCTTGCGGCGGCCCTGGGGCTGGCAGCTGGCGAGCCGGGCTGTGCGAGCGGCGGCCTTTGTCTGCGGGGCCGGGCGAGGGGCTGGAGGCGGGGAGGGCAACAGGTCCGAGACCGGGAGAGTGTCCAAGGGGCAGCGCGCAGGCGAGGCCAGACGGGTTTGGCTCGTCCCGAGCGCTTCCAGCGAGGATGGGCATTAACAGGAGCGAGCTGCGGGAGCGGGGCTGCGGGTGGCCGGTGTGCCAGGGAACCGTCGGAGGAGGAGGAGCAGCAGGGATGGTCCTTCCTAACGACCCCTTTCCCCGTTCAAGTAAACGCATAATAAAAGGCGGAAGCCCCAGGTGAGATCTGTGCCTGCCACAAAGGTGTGCGTGAGGCTGAGGCTTGTGACTCCAGGGAGAGACACAGCATCTCACCTGCGCTCTGGGGGCACCTCCCCAGCTGCTGCCAGGGACAGGCGCCCTGCCGTGCTCTGTTGATGTTTACTAACACTGCTGCTGGAGTCTCCGGAGACCGGGCCTTTCCCAGCGGCAGGCTGGGCTACCCGGGTCACATCATGCCTGGGGTGGCAAAGGAGAGATCACAGAGCGCCTGGGTCAGCCGTGGAGAGGGCATCCTCAGCCCTGCGCAGTGCTTGACGTTAAAGGCAGGCACTTTCTGCATGTGGTGCATTGAAACCAGCCACCGTCAGGGAGCAGGGGTAGGCTCTGGTTAAGGGTGCAGCAGCTTTCTCTTTGTGGAGCACTGTGCTGAGGTCCAGGGGCTCAGGGTGAAATGTCAGGGGTCCTTTGTCTTGTGCTTCTCCATAGAAACTTCTGGGGTTTATGCAGAGAAGCTTGAGGTGACAGAGGTAGCCATGGAGTGAGCTATGGGTCTGTAGCTTCAGATTTTAATGCTGATTTTTGAAGGCAAAAGAATTTGAAATGTTCCTGTTCAAAATGTGATTTTAATGGTGTAGAAAATAGAAGTTTAATCCTGCCCACTTTGCCCCCCCCCCCCCTTTTTTTT
>NDXB01018457.1:40920-59642 GCA_002631895.1 Agapornis roseicollis
ATTTTAATGGTGTAGAAAAAAAGAAGTTTTACCCTGCCCCCTTTGCCCCCCCCCCCCTTTTTTTCTGGCGTCTCCCTTAAAATGCAGGAAGAGGAAGGCCCATCCAGCTGGTGTTTTTAGCTTGCAGGCAGCAGTGAAGCAAGGGGCAGGACAGTGCACCTGCCTTCCTGATGTGGCCTTCCTCAGGGCTGCTCCATGCTCCAGATAAGCATTTTCTGCTGATGCATTTGCAGTTACTTAAAGCTTGTGCTGGGTAGCGCAGAGCGGCCTTTGCTGAGTTGGGTGGTTGTAAACAAGCAGATACCGAGGGAGCTCGACTTGAGTCCATGAGAGGATTCTGCCTGGAGAGGATGTGTTGTGTGACTTCATTCTTGCAGAGCACTCCCACTGATCTTAAGATCTCATCGCATTGGGATCCACACCTCTGGTTTCTTGTAAACATTGTTTGCTGTCTAACGGCAGCATAGGGAATTAGAATGGTCTCCTTTTCCCACTGGATTTCTAAGTCTTGTTTCCTTCTAAATGCCCTTTTAACATGAGCCTTAAGCTCTGAAGCTAGAGCTGGAAATGCTGTAGGGAGGGCAGAGACATTGCTTTCCTCTGACAAAGATGTTGGGTGCTTGTCCCTTTGGGTTTCGTGTTTTCAAACTTCCTTTGCAGGTGTGTCTTTCATGGAGTAACTGGCAAACCTGTGCTGGTCATTGGGCTGCCCTGTGTGCTCTGCATCCACAGGTTTGAATAAGTGATTTCCTTCCTTTGCTGTTTGGTGTGGGTAGCTGAGCCCGGGTTGTCCTGAAGAAGACAGCGTCGCTACCTGTAAATCCACATTCCCTCAAAGGCTCCTTGACTCACGGATTGAATACCTGTTGCTGAGGGAGAACTTAATTAAGGAACTGGTCACTCTGGTGTAGATCCTGCCTGGCAGTTGATCAAGCAGGAGCTCCTTGATCTAGCATGGTACTACACGAGCATTGCAAGGCTTGCAGAGGAGTAAAAAACCCCATTATTTCTTGTTCTTGCATCACAGCCTTGCCTTTGACCGTGTGTGTGGAAGCTTCTTAAAGAAATACCAGTAAAGGATTTCTTTCACTGGGCTTTGGTCATTAACTGCCAGACCTTTGCTTGCTTGAACTTAAGCTGTGAAGTGCTGGAGCAGTGGGTTTCAAGAGGGATCACGCAGTGGGATATGGAATGGAGAAAGGGAAATGTCAGTTCTCTTAGCTGCTTTGAAGCTGATCAGTGCTGTTGGAGGCAGAATGATGAAGCACTGTGTATTTATTGCTTTAAACCATAAATACGAAGTTTCCTTTTCTCACCTCCTTGGCAGAGGCCTGCATGGCCTGAGGACAGAGGGCTTTCAGGATGTTCCCTCTTTTTCTGTGTTAGTTCAGAGGTCTTGTCTTCTAGATCTCATCACAGTAACTAAGACAGATTTCCTTTTCCTCCCAGAAGACAAGGTGACTCCATAGAAGAGATGGACTATTCTGATGCAAGGGTTTTGTTGTTTTTCAGTTCTTCAGAACAGATCTTTAGCTGGTGAATCAGCATGTCTGTTGGTGCTGTGATGCTGACTGAAGATCTGGATCTCTTCTTCCCAAAATGAAGTCACTTTGTAGTTTGTCTTACCTGGGGAGAAGTGCACCAGGTAGGCTGCTGCTCAGGAGTGCTGGGTCGTGGGCCTCAGTCACACTCCCTGTTGCCCTCATCAGTCCCTGCTCTTCATCCTCATCAAAGTTTGCCATTCACTTCTCTCTCAGAGCCTGCTTTTTGCTTTTAATGTCTTATTAAGTCTGCTTTTGTGTCTTATTTGCCTTTTTGTCCCGTGTTTGTCAGGGCAGGGAGTTGCTGTGCATAAGCTGCTTGTTCTGCTCTGGCTTTGTGACCCTGTACTCGATAGCCATGTCTGCCAGGCCTGTCTGAGGGTGTTTTCACCCGCTGATCCGGGATGTGCTGGACGTCAGGAGGAGCTTTGTCTCCAGACGCGTCACTAGACTGGCCAAGCCACTTAGGGCTGCAGGAAGTAGCATAATTAATGAGACTTAAGTTCGCCCACATCTTGTACCTGACAATCTCAAGTCACTTGACAATGCTAATTAAAGCTAATCACGCTCCTCTGTTTTTAGTAAATAGCTATTATCGCTGCTTCACTCTTGCTTTAAGAAATGATAGTGCCAGGCAGTGTGAGTCATTGGAAGTCAGGGGCATGCAACCCGTAAGGACTGCCTTCCAGCCTCTGCACAGGCTTACACATCCAGTTGGAGATGGGTTCTTCTACGCCTGTTCAGGTGTTGGTTTAGCCTGTTAAAAGGTGTAATGTTCTGCTGACTTGGAAAAATATGCAGCTTTTTGACTCCTTTTACTGCTGTCGTGACTTGTTCAGAACTAACCAAGGTCGAGCCAAGTTTCAAAAGCTGAGGATGCTTTGAATTTGCCCTTCAGAGAACTTTAGATCTGCTGGGACGGAAGGCAGAGTGGTGTCGAAGCTGCACTCTCACTTCTCCTGTTTCATGTTGGCAGTGACTTCATTCTGAGGACAGAAATGTGGCATGGTGTGACCTAGCCATTACATAGCTCAGCCACGGAACAGTGGAAGATTGAAGTTTCACTGATGAAATATTGCTAAAGGATGGCTGGAGCAGTGTGTTATTAGAAACAGATTGTCCAGCATCACAAAAAAAAGAGATGGAGTTAGTAATTAACTGGAGGGGGGGGTCTTAATGAGAATCCCAGGAACTCCCAGCTCAAGCATGCATCAGTAGGCACGGAACTGCAAGAGGCGAGTCAGCTCACATACCTTGGCAGTAACACAGTAGTGAGGATATGCAAGAGGAACTAATAACTGGCAAGGCAACAGCTGACTTGACCATCTTCAACTAGATTCAGTTATAAAGTATCTGTCATATGAAGATTCAAGTTATAAATTTTCACCTGACTTTTCCCCCTTGACATATGGGTTGCTAAGTGAAAGCTAGAGGGATGATGACTGAACTGCCGTGGAAAGTATGTACCTCGTTAATGTGGTAGCTGTTGCATAAAAAGTGTTAGCGGCAGAGATGGGTCAGAATCCAGCATCTTATCCTTGGCTTTACTTGGAAAAGAGACACCTATCAGAACAGAAAGTCACTGTCTCTCCCATGCCAGATGTGCTCTGGGCAGTGCAAGGGTAGTTAAGAGATGCTCCTGGGAAGAACTCTCGGAGCAGATGGGTTTTGTGAGCAGATAAAAACGTGCAGCATTTGCAAGCTCACAAATAGTAAGTTATGACAGGCAGCTATGGCAGATCCTTCTTTCAGCTACAGATGACTTTGAGGATATTGGAAGGATGCTTGCAGTAGATAAATGTTCTCTCTGTGTTCCCTGTCAGTACCCAGCCTTTATCAGGGAAACAGATGATCCATCCAGCAACCAGATTAATTGAATCCTAGTCATGCCTGCACTTGCCAAAAGGAAGATAACAGCAATATAAGGAGATGATTTGGATAGCTAGACTGTTCCACAATTAAAACAAATGAGGAGGAAAAGTTGGGAAGTGTTCCCATTTTGTCAGTAGTTGGTCAGTTGGATGGGAAGAGCTTTTCCATGATGCCTGTAGTTCAGGTTGGTACTCCAGTAGCAAGGCAGGGTGGTCTTTTGCTTTCTAGAACGCTTTATATGTGTCTTGCTGGCAAAGTGTGATGTCCTTGATCTATGGCTCCTAATGTGATCATCCCATTGAACGTGTAGCTGTCTTCAGCAGGAGGATGGGTATGAATTGAAAAGCGACACCTTAGTGTGCTTGAACCATTGCTGTTACCTCACTCAAGTGCATCATATTTACTTGGCCAGTGCAGGTGAAGGACTGCTACCCCGTTGTGGGGGATGCTGACATGAGCTTTTGTATCGTAAAGGAGGGAATGAAGTCATGGGTGTTTTAAATTAGTTCAGCTTGCAGTTTTTGCTTACTTGTGCCACAAGTGGGGTTCGCTGGTAGGAGCAAAATTAAGCACTGGCTTGTTTCAAATTTGTCCTGGGCAACAGCGATGCTTTTCTGCATGTATGTTTCCTTCTGTGTTTGGTAACACATGCTGGCATCTCTGGTAACTGGCTGTGATGGATTGTACCTGCAAAGCAAAGGTGGGCAGCTGGCAGCTCTAATGCTTGAGCACTGCTTGTTATCAGCAGTGCAGGCTCTTCTGCATTGCAAAGATACTGCTGCCAGGCAACTTGGAGGAAAGTGGGAAGAGAATTCAGCCAGAGGTGTCAGTCATTCCTCGGCAGAGGCTGAATCTTGCAGGCCATGTTCATGGCATTTTGGAGAGAGGCCCAGGAAAGTTAACAGACTTTGAAGCCTGCCCTGTGAGATGACATCTGTCTGCGCTGTCCTGAGCCTTTTGAGATGACATTGTATGGGGAAGGATTTGATGGAAATCTCCATAATAATTTACCTTCCCTACATCCCAGTGGTGTCTGTGATGTGTCCGAGTGGGTTGTTTAGAGCAGTGTGCTTGTTCTGAATAGTGGGGAGAGATGAGTTTGCAGTTCTGAGTCTGCAGTCTGAATCCAGCCTTAGGTCTGTGTGTATTCTCATGGTCATCTGGTCTCAGTAGTCTGCAGCCAGGACAGAAGCACCTCTGCACCATCTAAGCTGAGATACTTTAAGCTATTCCTTCGCTTTCCAGGCGGTTGGGCACTGTGGTTCAGTGCAGGAAAGCTTTCGCTTTGAATGCAGGAGGCCTCTGGAATCACTTCTCACCACACGGTTGTACCTGAGAATCTGAAGATGCACTGGTGTGGTGAAACTGCTAAATTTGATTTGATCTCCAAGTCAGCAGAAGGTAACACAACTCTGTAAAGAACATTAAAAAATACTTAAAAATGACTTTGTTTTTAATAAGTTATGGATTAATGGTGTGCAAAGTGACAACGCGGGACAGACTGGCAAAATCCTGGTTTAAAATGTTAAAGATTTGCTGTTTGTTCCTATGAAGTCTCAAGTCAGTTTAATGTACCTTCCACCTCACCTTCATAGAAAGCCTCTCCATCAGCCAGAGCCCAGGAAGCTGGTTGTAGGGGGGTGTGGAGTGTGTCTCAGACCCAGGGGCTGCCATGCTGCCAGCTTGTACAAGAGGAAAGAAACCCAAACAACCCCCCCAGAAACCCCAGCCTTTAAACTGCAATTACTATAATTGCTCTGACACTTTCGGGAGGTTTAGTACTGATAGCTCCTCAGCAGAGCAATACCTCTGACGTGTGTGCTGACGGGCTGTGCTGGTATGTGGAGCACGGCAGGTGCAGCATGGTTGGCATCCTGCCTGGCCGGCATTCACCACGGCCAGGTTGTCATTAATTGCTTCTTGCTTCATCTCTTTTTGATGCCCTCTGGTGGTTACCTGGTAATTGTCTGCAGCACTGTTGGCCTTCAGTAGGTGTTTGCCATCACCTTTTTGCATCCATCCATTATAGAATTGTTAGGGTTGGAAAGGACCTTAAGATCATCCAGTTCCAGCCCCCCTGCCATAAGCAGGGACACCTCACACTAAACCATGGCACCCAAGGCTTCATCCAACCTGGCCTTGAACACTGCCAGGGATGGAGCACTCACAACCTCCCTGGGCAACCCATTCCAGTGCCTCAGCACCCTCACAGGAAAGAATTTCTTCCTTAGATCCAATCTAAACCTCCCCTGTTTCAGTTTGAACCCGTTCCCCCTTGTCCTGTCACTGCAGTCCCTAATGAAGAGTCCCTCCCCAGCATCCCTATAGGCCCCCTTCAGATACTCCATCCATCCTGTCCATCCATCTCCTTTTCCCAGAATCATAAAGTACTTCCTAGTGGTTAAGAGTGCTGTCTTAGTGTGGAGAAGAGGGAACTAGGGCTCACAGCTTGCTAGGAGACACCCAGGGGAATAAAGGGGTTACATGTATTTCTGGTTGAATTCTCTAAGTGAGGAAGGATCCTGCTCCATACTATTATTTGTGTTGCAGTGGTGTCTGTGTATCTGATAAAAGTAAATGCAGAGGATTCCTGCTGGCCATCTTCCACCATTTCTCTTGTTATTTTCCTGTCTCCAGGGTCTTGCAAGGTTTGGAGAAAGAGCTGAAGGAATGCAGGCAATAGAGAGGGATACTTGGGGTTCATGTGTCAGTAATGACTTTTGGTAGTTGTGCTAGTACCGCTTAGCTGCGTGCAGCATCACCAAGTTGGTGCATTTCAGACACTTGATACTGCAGGGAGTAAAAGTACATTGTGTACACCCGTATGTTATTTAAACTCCTTTCTTGGCCTTCCCTTGTGTTCTGTGTTTAAATTCAGAGTGGTCATCCTTCCCTACAGGGTATTTCATGAGGTACATCCTGCCCTTCTGCATTCAGATGGTCTGGCTTGGTCTTTTTCAGAGCTCTTGCGGTCCTGTGTGACAGTGAGGATCTCCAGAACTGCCCCCAACCAAGAGATTTTGTTGCAGTCCTCCACCATCAGGGTATGAAAGCTCCTTTGCTGTGCCAGGCGTCTCTGAGGGTTCCACACACAGCTTTCTGGCATTAAACCCAGCCTCCCAATTTCAGTGTGTCACCTTAAAGACTAGCCTTCCTCTTTGAAACTGCAGTGCATTATGCAACATTGAGGCAGTTTCTATGTCAAGAAAACCCTGGTAAATGTGCTTACCTCAAGCATTTCCTTAGAATCGTGCTCAGACCCTGGAGCAGCACAGGCTGCTACAGTTTTTGACCCAGTAAAACCAGAAAACTTTCCAAATCCAATTCCTCTTGTGCTTTCATTGCACTCAGCATAAGTACATCTCTAGGCTCTTTCGTATTAATGAGAAGAGATGCTAAAGGAGAAAGGTTGGGTTTCCAAATAGATGGATTTCTTTTCAGAGCTACTGTAGGCAGCTTTCTATAGCGTTTGCAATGTTCTAGTAAGTATGTAATGGACTGTAGTTTATCTTAAAAATCCATAAAACAAATCCTCAGACCCAACAAACCTGTTGTTTGTCCTGCCAGAATGAACGGGAACATTTGCATCTGAGCTGCATTGCACATGGGGTTTATGCAAAATGGGACTTGTGTGGGATCGTTTTTGTTCTCTGCCATTGTGGCATATGGATTTGTACAAGCAGTAGCCTTGTCTAGCGAGTGTTTGGCACAGACGTAGCGTTTCTCCTCTTTTGTTTCCTGAAGTGCTAACAGCTTCCTGTGAAAAGTGGCTGTTGGACAGGTGGAGGTTGACACTGAACCAAAAAGTTGTCTGAACAGCAAAATGTGTGCGTGGCTTTTCCTCCGTGGTGCTGACATCTGCTTAAAACTCAGCAGGATGAAGCAGGGCTGCCCTAACACACACAGTGCATGCAAGCACGCATTCAGCTGATTCTCTCACCAATAACCATGATGTTGATCACCAATAAATGACGTTGATCTTTTCCCTAGATGTTTTCCTTTTGTCTAAACCAGTTTTCTGACTTCTTGTGAGCTAATTCGTAGCCAAACACAGGTTTCTGTTCCGTCGACTTGAGCGCGTCCATCCCAGAGATAAATTTCTCTTGAAGAGTGATGGAAGGAAAATGCTGGATTGGTTGCTGGTGACAGGTACTCATCTCTAACAGTACTGGGCATCATGAGGAAGTAGTCAAAGCATTTTTCTATTTCTAAGTGGATGGAATGACTCCACTCATGCCCACTGTCAGTAAGGCAAGATGAACAGTAACTGGTTCTGAAAACCCAAAGGCACAGCCCAGAATCATCCGCATGCCTTTGTTCTGCAGTAGAGTGAATGCACAGCTAGCTGTTAAATAGATTTTAATTCAAAGGTGTTTGCCACTGGCACAGAAGAAAAATAAAAGGGGGGGCAGGAGATTGGTCTTTGCATTGCCAAGAGCCATGGATCCCATTTAGTATGTTTTGAGATGATACTCAAGACAGAAATGGGTCCTTACAAGCTTCGAGCTGTGCTCATAGGATGTAAGAATGCATTTCCCATTGGTTTTCCCTCTTCCCCCTTGCTAAGATGAGGACAGAGATCTTGGTAGATAGCACACAGATCAACTCTTGGGCCTAATGGTGTGCAAAGGTAGTGCCTTTACAAAATGCAGTCACCATGGATGAGTTTATCTGAAGGTTTTTTCCAAAGCAGTTTCTTCCAAGATCTTAGCTCACAAATCTTTGTTCTCTTCTTTGCCTTAACCAAAGGGATCAATTTGGTTTTTCTTCTCAGCACAGTACTGAGAAAAGGAGTTGCAATGGATCTTAATCTGTGCTCTGATATTGTCTCACTTGGCTATTTGTCTTGTCCACTTCGAAAAGGTCAGATTTTTCTGCTGACATTACATGTGTTACGAGGCCAAATGAATGGATGCTCATGAAATGCTTTTGCAGAAAGCTGCGTGCAGCAGATTATTTGTGTGTGTGTTTGTTTCTCTGTCAGAGAAATGTGGTGGTAGTATTTCCTGTTTACTCTTTGTTCGAGAGCACTGATGCTTAGGAGGCCTGGACAGAGGGGTCAGCAAACAACAAATGAAGGGATTGCTGTTATATTATTCTGGTTGGGTGTAATTTGTTGAGTATGATTTGGCTTTGAGGATGCCTGTGAACTGCTTTCTCCAGCTGTTGTGCTCCGATATAAGGCAGCTGATCAGAAGAGAAATGGTTTGGCACTACAGCATAGGAGAGAAATGCTAAAACTGGTGGTTGGGGTATTTACCTATCTGTGCCGAGGAAGAGAGAGAGGAGATTGCACCATTTCATTACAGATCAATGAAATATAAGGTTTAAACAGTCTGTTTAAACAGGAATCGGGTAAAGTGATTGCCAGTCCTTTCTTTCCTCCAGATGGTCTGTCCAATGTAATCTGTTTCTTTCAGACAGGGCTTGGTTCTTTGCCTTGGAATCCAATTGTGTTTAGCTGCTGAAAGAGCACACTTAGTCTCTTGCTTCTGTGCACTTGGAGGACAAGGCACATGTCTCTCAAATTTCAGGTTCTGAGGTCTGGTACAGCTGGGATAGAGTGCATGCTACTGAATCAGGGGCTTGAAATCGTTCTGTTGTCTTGTGACTCTGAAGGTTAGCACTTGGTTAGTTTGGGAAGGCTGGGATGCATTGCTTTTACTCGTATCTAGTCAGCAGAAAATAAGGGAGGATGCTGCTTTGGTTTGCATCTTGCTTCTGCTCAGTTGCAAACTAGGGTTCAGTCCTTAAGGTGCTCCTCTCCTCACTGCTGTCTCACACAAAACTAACTCAGATTTGACAGAATCATGGTGCATGTGGAGAACTGGGGCAGGGTACAGGTGAAACTTATTTCTGTTTCTCCTCTGATTAAAGAAAGACCTCTTGAAATCCAGAGGTGCAGCTATGTACCTCTCAGTGCACAGGCAGACTGCATTGCTATGGGTTTACTGGATGAATTGCAGGAAAGGCCTCTTTTGACTGAACAAGAGGAGGTTTAGTTCCTTACCAGGTGGGAAGTGAGCCCTTCTGCGTCGGGATGGGTCTTCCAAAGCTCTCACTGTAACTTTAATTGGAAAAGGTTAATCTGATTAGTTAGTGTTTGCGAAGAGCTTTAAGGATGAAAAGCCCTATGTAAGTGCTGGCTGTTTTGATCATGATAGATATGCTTTATCAGCAGTTGGCTGGATGAGTAAGACTCTTTTTCCCATTCGACTGCAAGGGAGCTGCCTTCTGGAAAACAGAAGAAAACCATTTCAGAGCAAGGGAAAACTGGGTGTCCTGTTGTCTTACTGGTGTCTGCCTCCTGTTGAGCGCTATGCGTGGTCATAATACAGTGAAGCTGACTGCTCCAAATGATGCCCATGTGGGCCGATGACAACCCTGCAGTATAGTGCTGGTAGGAACTGGTTACTGGAAAGCTTGCAGATGGCAGCCTGGCTTTTGAGGGCTGTCCGGCTGCCAGCGGGTTCAGTGGGTGATGCTTTCAGGAACACAGAAGCAACTTGGATGCCTTGAATCTCCTTTTTCAACAATGATAGGAGCCCAAGTGTTGAAGACAAGGTTCTGTAAATGGCACTTTGGTACGTAAGTGATGAGGGGTTTCTGCAGACCTCACTGTCTCATGGTGGTCACACGTGAGGCTTTCCAGCAAACAGCAGTAGTGGATTCACCGTCTGAATTTTGTTGTTTTCAGGTATGACTGGGACAGTTTTGTCATGGCTCGATGCTCGTAACCAGTGCTAACACTAGTCGTGAGATTGCCTAAATGGGATGCTTATGAATCCTACAAGAATTTTCTTGGGCCCTGCCTGCAGTTGCCTGGTTGACTTCCTGATTTCTGTTGAGCTGCTTTGACAGCTTCCTTTTTAGCAAGGCAGGGAGGTGTATTTGCTTACGGTAGCTCCAGGCCAGCCCTTCTCTGCAGGGTATCTTGAGCCAGGTGTGGGGCTGGGGCTTTTCCTAGGAGGGTGCATCCTACTGGGCAGCAGCAGAACCTGCTTAGCACACAAATGCCAGGGGGCTGTTTTAGCGGCCCAGTGACCTGGGCTGGCTTTAACCTAACCTGGAAGATTATCAGCTGTGCTTCAGGCATGTTACTCGTCCTGCCTCTTGAGCAGCTCTTGAGCTCTTGTACTTTGCTGTTTGATTCAGTTCAGGGATTTCCATTGCAGGCCAGGTGTGGAAGTTTTATGTCTTGGTTTTCTTATTTTAGGGGGCGGGGTGTTGGTGGCATTCACGTATCTGATGCACAAAGCACAGACTGAGGAACTGAGCAGGGTTTTATGGAAGGGAAGGTCCTCACGGGAGGAGCAGCCGGAGCTCATGATTAATTTCTAGAGCATGCATACACGCCATGTGTCGGGGAGGGAGGGGAGCTGCCTCCTTTATCCTTCATGCTGCTTCTGTCCTCAAAAGGAGCATCTGTAGCTGGTAAGGCTTATAGAGGTGGGATCTGACAAACTAATTTCTGCCACAGAGACCCAGACTTGAACTGCCTTGCAGGCTCTGTGAGATGATGTCAGGTTGTGAAATAGGTGTTTCCATCCTGAATAGGATTTTTCACTGTCTCTTGCTATCAAGAGCAGTCATCAAAAGCTTCTCCTTGCTTTGACTGCTGTCAAGTATTCTGAGTAAAGAACAAAACTAGAGCGCAGTTCTTACAGAGTAGCTTCTACATTCAGAACTTGCAGGGGGTTACAGAGGAGAGTGTAATGAAGTATTCCTTCATTTCCCATGTGGAAACTAGGGCAGAACTGGTTTGGTGACTTACGTGCTTTCCTGGTGGCTGAGGAAACCCATGTCCAGCTCCAGCTTTTCCATGGGCTTCCGGGGTGTCACATTAGTGAGTTGACAGGACAGCAGCTGGCAGGATCCTGGCTTTCCGTCTAGCTAACTAACAGAGCTCATCTTCTCCAAGGGGTGGTGCAGAGTGGGACCTTGACACGTGCAGCTCCCCAGGGTTGTTTGGGGCACTGGGCTTGATGAAAATTGTCTTCTTGGCATCTTTGTGCCTCTGTAGTCATTTCCAAATCCATTCAGTGTTGGAATAATGAATAGAGATTATGAGCGTTGGAGTGATAGGAAGATGGTAGATAACAGAAGCAGGAAGATGTGAGGACAGTCAGCAAGTCGGTGGCTGAGCTGTGAATAAAAGTCTGCCTTCCTTTATCTAATCCGCAGACAGTCACGCCTGTCTCCTGCCTGCTCCTATTCTTCCCTGCTCTCTCAGTCTAATCCTAGATCGTCCTGCGGGTGAGGAGATCATTGCCGCCTTTGTGAGCTGAGTGTTCCTGTTCTCTCTTTGCACGCAGGTCTGTGTGAAGTCCCCCATTCCCTCTGCCCACATCTCTTCCTCTGAAGCGGTCACCAGCGTGTGGAGCCTGCCCCACACCCATCACCTGCCAAACCACGGCCTTTACCTGCGTCTTCCGGTGTTTCCCGTGCGACCCGTCCTGCGGGAGTGCCTCCTGGGCCACCCCAGACTTCACGCAGCGCTCAGTGGCTCCAATGGTGAAGATGACAAGGTCCAAGACTTTCCAGGCATATCTGCCTTCATGCCACAGGACCTATAGCTGCATTCACTGCAGGGCTCATCTTGCCAACCACGATGAGCTCATTTCCAAGGTATGTGCATGACCTCACCTGCAGGTGCTGGGTGGATGCCTCCTCCCCAGGGAGCGGAAGGATGCGTTTGCTCGTGCTGCAGGTCACTTGCTCTGGAAGTGCCTGGTCTTAACTGGTACTGCAGTTTTTTGCTTGGAAAGTGGGCTCTCAGCCTAAAGGATCTATTTGTGAGCTGCTGTTTTTGTTTCAAGTGTTCTTGAAAATAGCTGTAGGAACAGCATTCAAAATTCAGGCCTCTGGAGTACTTACAGGTGGTTCTGTCTCTGCTCATGATACTGCCTCCTTCCTCTCATTTCCAGCTGTAAAACTGCACTAACTGATGGCTAGGACTGTGTAAATTACTTTCCTGACTTCTCTTGTTCACATACATACTTGTCAGCATGATCGTGAATTGGAGGTGAATTGTATGGGGGTGTTTTCCCTGCAAACCTCTGAACTATACTAAACAACACTAAAGCCCCTACTTAAGGAGAAGTTCTCTGATGCTTCTACTGCAGTGTAAGATGGATTTCTGAAGACTGATGAGTGGTTGCTCAAAACCTCATTTTTTGGCCGGTCTGCTAAGAAGACACTTTGCAGTGAAAAAGCAAGGGATGGATTTTAGGATGTGCTCTGAGCAGGGGATGGTGGAAGGATTCTGTCTTGTCATCTGATTTGTTGATTACAAAGGCAAGGGTCTCGAGAATAAACTACATTAAAAGCTTTCAGAGCCAGTAAGTCAGGGGCCTTGGATGCAGAGGGAGCAGGCCAGTAAGAGGATCTCTTTCTGAAGTGTGAAAACTAAACATTCTTGGAGTGTCCATTGGAGCCTGCAGTGCCAGGCATCAGGTTTCTGGGTTTTGACTGCCTTGGCAATCGACTGTTCCATAGAGTTTATTCAGCTTATAAAATTTGTGTTCATTAAAAACACACACACCATAAGATTTATTAGCTGAGATGAGAGAAAATAGTTCTGTGAGCTCTGTGTGTGTGCAACCTTAACCAGTTCAGCTTCTTGGAGCAGCCTTAAGAGAAAGGCTGGGATCGCAAGGGACAGAGGTGCTTTGCCTGTTAGAAAAGTGTATAGTGCTTCCTCTGTTTCTGTTTGCAAAGAAGATACTAGAATGTATCACCTTGCGCCAGTGGCATTTGTGTTTATGGGGTCAAAACCTTAGCAGCTGTGGGAGTCCCTTTGGACCCCTGAGTTGGGTCCTCAGACCCATCTTCTTCCATTAGAAGCGTTCTCCTTCCTTTTTCTGTTGGTTGTTGCATGGGCCAGGTTGATGCATACCTCTATGAGGATGTCTCTTGTGCCAGACAATTGATTTTGAGTATTCTGATATGAATAATGCTGATTGCAGACTGCTCCTGTTTTGGGTTTTGCAGTTTCTGGATAGACAAGCTTCCTATTGGGCCATCACCTCTGAGTCATTCTGGTACAGCTGCAGTGGTCCTGAGCACAAAGCCTCAGGTTTTTTAAAGAGCAGAAGGTTGTACATTTCCTCAACAGAAAGAAGTTTTGAAATGTGAATGTCAACAGCAGTCTGTGCCTAGGTCTGGATATGAAATATATTTGACCTCTTGGATCAGCTGTGTGACTTCAGGCTCCTGTGCTCAGCTGAGCTATCTGTAGAATGAGGTAGTCACTTCCCTGCCTTTCCTTTGGAAGGTTGTTACCAGCTGGATTCTGTGTTGGAACATAGAAGATGCTGTACCGGACAAAGAAGGTGGCTTGTTTTACTTGCTGGTTTTATGGTACATTAGAGTTTGTGCTCTGCTTTATTTTGATGTATCTGGTTTCCCAGCCATGGAAAACACAAGGCTGTGCATGCCCAGTGGTTTCACCTTTGATGTTTCCTTCCCCTCCTTGTTCTGTGTCTGCACTCTTTCTGGTCCACTGTGCAATGTAGCCAGCTTTGTAGGTAAGGAGCTTCCAGCAGAGTAATGCCCTTGCTGCAGACTACTTGGAATTTGAGCTTCTAGCCATTGAGGCATGCAGAAACTACCCAAAAATGCTGACTGCTAAAGTATGGACATGGAAGGGAAGGTATGAAAGCACAATGTGAGGCTCTGTGCTAAATCATGGAAAGTATTAACTACAGTGCGCTACAGTGCTTGCTAGTGGAGCACTAGAGGGTCATGCAACTTGAATGCAAAGGGTTTTGGGTTTTAGGTTTTATTTCTCGTAGATGTAAACCTTAATAAGATACATTCTTTGTATAATTGAAAACCCTATGAAAGTAATTGTGCAATCATAATTCGTACAGCTGGCTATTAAACTGAACAGAAGGGCAGTCCCTGCCTCAAGGGGTTTCCAATATGTGTAGAAACTTTCCCAGGCAAACTTAAACAGTCATCTTTTTATCTGTTTGAGTTAGGTTTTAAACATCTCCCTGAGGCCTTCTGCAGTTCTTTCATCACAGCTTTATGTATTAGCATCTGAGAACTCAGGAGTGCAATTGCCACGCTTGCTTTCCATATAAAAATGTGGCAAACAGAAGGAAGAAACAAGCACCATAAGGACTAGAAAGGGAGTGGGAGATTTTGTCAAACCAGTGTTTCTCAGTCTGCAGTGTATCTCATCTTGAGCATGACTATGTCACTTGAGTCAAAACAGCCCAAATGACACCATCTTTGGAAGCGTTCTCCAGAAAACAGGCTTTTATGTAACAGCAGGGTGTTGGTGATTTGGCTTGGTGAAATTAATTCCTCTATTCCTTTTGCCCCAAGTTGTGCAGAGACCACATGAATGCTGTGCTGCTTTGCATGCCATGACCTTTTAGCTCCTCTGGATGCATACAAGTAGCAGCACTGGCTTGTGCTGTTGGCTGAAACACAAGCTGGAGCTCAATCCCAGTATTACTCTGTGTCTGTCCATACTTTTCCTCTCCAAGTTTTCCATCATAGTCCTTCAGCAGTCAGTGTTAACTTACCCTGACTTCAGAGTATTTTGCTAGGACCACGTACCCAAAACTCTTGGACAAATATGCCTTTGCAGGGCAGTTTTTTGCTTTCTTTTCTACTTCAGGAAAACCTTTTGTGTTAAAATGGGTAGAAGGTTTCTCAATAAGCCATTGCTATTTAAAGCAAAGAATCGATGCTGAGGCTTTTAAGAAAATCCAAAGCTGTTACATGAAGCCAGTTACCAAAATGTTGCCTGCTTACTCGGCCTTTTATCTTCTGCAGCCGGAGGGATAAAGTGGTTTAGTGTGTCTGATTTGTAATAAGATCTGAACTGTGGGTTGGATTGTCTGGCCAAGGAAAGTCTTATTGACTTAGGAAATATAAGGTGATCAGATAGATTGAGTGGATTGAGTAACTAGTTTTCCTTTACGTGTTCCTTTGGTGTCTGGGTTAGCACAAGTGGAGGTACTTGTTCCCTTGTAGCAATGCATCGTTTAAAAATCTGTGCCAAATTTAGTACACTCTTGTTTCATTCCTTTTTCCAAAGCCGAAGTGAACTGAGATTTTGGGATCTCAACCTTAACCTGCAACAGATTCCTATGTGACCTTGAGTAAGTCACTTGATGTCTTTGTTCCTCCTTTCCCCACCTGCACAATTGAAATGCTCCTGTTTTGTCCAGTGTGCTTGGAAGGTGAAGCTCTGGAGCAGGCACTGTCTGCTCTTATGAATTAGTACAGTGTGTCCTATCCTCTTTGGCTTTACTGTAAAAAACAAAATACAATGCCAGGCAACTGTAGTTAAAAAGCACATTTCAGTGTGTTCCGATTGCCAAAAAAAATGAGCAAGAGGTACTTGTTGCTACATTTTTCCTTCCCAGGCACAACATCCCATGGTTTTTAGAATGTATTTTCAATACTCAGTGGTGGCAAAAGCTCTCCAGGAAGAAGAAAGAGGGGCCTGGGGGAACAGCTAACGTAATAGATGTTTAACAGTGTAAATAGCATCTTTTGTCTTTCTCAAAAGTGGCAGATGTGGTGCTGGGTTCTACCTACTTTGTGTTCTTCAAACTGTGTCAGCCTTTTCTGTTTGAATTCATATGTACTTAGTGGCCAGTAGAAAAGGATGGGAACAAGAGCAAAAAGATACAGGCCAAACACAGCTATGGTGGTGTCTCGGTTGCTGACTTTTTTTGCCATGGGAACAGGAATTCAGCAGAAATGTCCCTGACTATGGAAGTATGTAGAGAATGTCTTGTGGGCGTCCTGCAGTTTCTTTTTTTCATGGATACTGTGATCCAACTGCTCAACATTATGCAGTGATGTATCCTCTGAAGTTAGCTTAAGGCTTGCTGAGGGAATTAATGTTTTCCTTTGATGTCTGCATGGGACCCTTGCTGAATGAGTATGAAATCCTTCAGCACAAAAGGCTGCAGCTCCTCCAGCACAGACAATTTAGAGACAATGCAGAACTGATGTGTGCCTGACTTGCTCAGTTGGGGGTGGATTGTTAGCTAGGGAACACTTAGAAGCTCCCGTCTCTGTCTTCTCAGGTAGGAGTTGCAGGGTTTATAAACCAACCTTGCTCCCAGTCGCTGCGATCTAGCCACTTCCCTGGCAGCAGGCTGCTGGAGCCTGAGCTTGTTGGTGCAACAGGCTCTTGATGAGCTTTATGGTGTGCTCAAAGCATCAAACTTTGCTCCATGTTGCAAGCTGGGGATCCTAAAAGGGTTTGAAACTTTGGTGCTGGCTTTCAGGGAAGTTGTGGATGAATTCAGCTACTTTAAAGTACTTGATACACCATATGTGAAGGAAGCAGCGATTGTTGGGGTGGTGGTTTTTTCCTGGGGGTGGTGTCCTTGTTTTCCTTCTGAATACATGGGCAAGATAGTGTGTTATGTTCTTAGTGCTTTACTTCAGGAACCAGTTGATATTTGTATGTCAGTTTGCCTTGAAGACATGAAGTTATTTGCTAGCTGGGGGAGCATGCACTCAAGCTAAAACAATAATCCTAAAATTGTGATGTGGTTGTTTCAAAACTTTTAATCTGATTGAAAAAGGAAGAGAGAGGCATTTAGTAAGTGTCCAAGACTAGTCAAGTGTACCCCTGCATTTCCACCATAGGAAAACTGTGTGGGGTGTGATGAGTATTCCCTTTTCATGGGTACTTTCCATTACAATAAGATTTCTTCTTGCTTTAAAAGTAGATCTTGTTTCTTCCCAAATACAAACTTAAGTTCCCAGCTTCATGGTAATGAACTCTTGAGGCCAGAAGGAGCTATCCCATCATCCCATCTGACCACGGGCCAGTGGATTTCATTATGATTGCAACATGGTTTTCAGAAAGAGCATTCAGGCTTGATTTGAAGACTTGAGGAGCGAAAATCCCCTGCTCTCCTTGGTCATTTTTTCCAGTGGTTAATAATCCTTACTATTAAAAATCAGAGATTGAATTTAGGTTTGTCTGCCTTGTGCTTCCCATCATTGGCCATTGTTTTCTTTCTTTTGCTAATGAAATAGATCTGTAGTGCCTACTATTTCTCCCTAGAAAAGGTTGTGGTATGCAATAACCGAGGTCACTTTGATCACTTTTTCTCATAGGCTGAACAGACTCAACTTTGAATGGTGCAATGTTATTTTTTCCAGTTCTGTAGAAGAGAACCACAGAAAATTATACATCCTCTACGTTTTGGCATCTTTTGAGGAATGGGAATGGGGCTGGTCTCATTGTTCCAGCCTCAGGCTCAGCAGTAACATCTTTGCAGTGTACAGATGTCATGATTGTATTAGTCATACTGGCTCCGCACTGCACAGTAAGCTTTCTGTTAATTTATTTGCTGTTAGCTCCTTTTGCATTATCAATTTTATGCACATTATGAAAGGTGCCCAGCAGCTTATGGATCCTGCTTTTCAGCTCTTGTTCCCTGACGAATTGTCACTTTTGGGTGTTAGTCAGAGCTTGCTCTTAATTGCAAGTATTGCTAGGGTTCAAGCTGTAAGTGCTAAACAGCAAAGCTAGTTCCACGAGGAGTCATTAGAGTTGTGTTAGCTTCCCTTTCAACTGCTGTGAACTTGGGGTAAGGTAGCACATAGTTCCTGGCTTCCATGAAGTTTAGAATTCAATGGAGATTGAGACGATTTCAGTTCTCAGTAGAACAGTGACTCATCAAGTTTGTTAAATGGTAGCCTTTTCCTTCAGTGTTTTGACCAGGAGATTGAGCACTGATTAGGTAGAGATGAACTCCTGGAATCAAATTCATCCCCAGAACCTCTACTAAGTAGAGTGGTGCTTGCTGGCCTTGCTGTCGCTGGCCTGTATTGCAGCAGGGAGGAGGGGAGTGGATCTCAAAGGCTCTCATTTGAGTACCTCTCATCAACTCTGAGCAGCCTCTGTTTGAGAGGGAATAAACAAAACAACAATGCCCTTTTACAGGAAAAAGCCAGGATATGAAATCGGAGCTGTGTAACAAGTATGTGTAGTACCTATTCCATCCTACAGCTACCTAAATTAGATCTTTCTGTCCCGTGTAATTGCTTCCTCTGGGCCTTACCCTACAAGTCACTGTGGTGCCTCAGTTCCTACTGCCTGTAATGGGATCTGAAGACAGTCAGGATCAGGCCTTTTATTTAGTCAGGATGTGGCTGGTTTTAACAGAACGAGCCCAAGGTAATTTGTACCTCCTTGTGTAATTGTGTTTTTACAGCAATTCGTTGCTATGTGATTTTAAAACACTTACTTCAGTCCAGGGAAAAAAAAAAAAAAAAAAAAAAAAAAAAAAAAAAAAAAAAACATAAACAACA